>JARQOD010001832.1:0-89267 GCA_033576555.1 Oophaga sylvatica | reverse complement strand
GGGGGGGACTGTCATGTGTGTATTGCCACGAAGATCGTCGCGGTTGCACATTTTGACTTCTCAGAGCTGAGCTGCTGTTTCTTTGTGTTTGGCAGCTAGGGAGTTAATTCTGTCTGTGCTCGGTGCTGGGACTGGGTGCAGTTTCTCCCGCTGCAATTGATTATTTGTTGATTGGTTTCCTTTAAATCCTGGCTGTCTGCTTGGGGAGTTGCCAGTGAAACCTTCATGCAGACCACAGATAGGAATGAATCTGTATAGACTTTAGTTGTGACTCCTTAGTTGTTCTAAGCTCAACTTGGTTAGAGTTTATTTCCCAGACCATTTATGTTCCTTTTGGTGTTTGAGTGTGTATGCAAGCGTGTGTTATCCTGTCTGTCTTATATGTCTAATCTGTGTATTTAGCTGAGATCAGCCCATATCCCTTTGGTGGTAGTCAGGATCCTTCTTAGGATGATTTACAGGTTCAGGGTCTGATAGGAGACAGGGTTAGGTGGAGACTCGGACCTCTGAACCATTATCAGTACCTCCAAGGTGAGGGATTATTTAGGACCCCAGTTTAGGGTCAGGTTAGATCCCGGTCCACCTCTTTCCTGTTTCAGCTCATCAAGTCCTCAAGATTAACCCTGAGTTCAGCAGATATCGTGTCAGTAAATCTATTCTATACTTACATGCTGATGTTGCTATACTAGTTGTTGTATAGAGTGTTGTTCCTGTATTAATAGTTTACTGACATTGTATACATATCATTAGACAGCGTGACATTCACGCTCTGCTGATTTCTCTGCCGCTGCTTGCTCACGCTCTGCTGCTGTCTCTGCCGCCACCAGGAGTCTTTCATAGGCGGCGTCATTACCAGCCTCGAGCTGTGCCATAGCCGCTTGGAAGAGGGTCTCCGATCTGGACAGGCTGGGACGGGCAGGGGGTGGGCAGTCCACTGTGAGAGACCTGCAGCTCCCCTCATTGGTACGACCCTCATAGGCACCGCATGCCTCCCCTTGCCACTCCTGTGCTCCGCCATTTGAACCTGGTTACTAAACACGCTCAACCCGACTGCACACAACTTGTATTACACTCTGACCGTCTAGGCTGCTGACCTAACCACATGAAGTACTGCGGGACCTCTATCTGAGTAGGTCCACGACCTATTACTCTGATCCCACCGCTGCCACCAATTTGTGAGGAACTAAGCCGACCGCCACACACGGTAGCCCGGGTATCACAGCTTCTGATACCACCGCCGCTACCAAATGTGGCGGACGATCCCTTTCCTCCCACGTCACCAATGGGACGTAACTCCACAGGTACAGCTCTCGGCGCCCCCCTTTGTCTCTCAGGTCAGTAAGAGAACTGCACCTAGAGCAAATGGCCGCCGGGGAAGGTGTCCTGTTACCCACTGGGTATTCTAAGATTCGTGATCAGAGTAAAAGCATCAGCCCAAGATTAATTTTATGGTTTAATTTGCCTTAAGGGGCGCACTAGATAATTACAGGAATATACAGTAAAGCTATACAACGTAATTACAATGGATTTGCAGTCAGAGTAAGAATACAACAATAATGTACAAGGCTTAAAGGTATTAGCTATAGATCAATATTACCGGGTTGTAGTATGGACATGGGGAGGCATGGAGCTCTGCGTTCCCCAGGAAAGTCTTCAGTTGCTGGACAGCCCCCAATGCATGTGCTGCAGCTCCATTTGGCAAGTCTGTCCCTGGTGCTTCTGTGTGTCAAATGGAATGAGAGCAGCCTCTTCTTGGCTACAGCTCTTAACCCTGCTAGGCCCTTCCCCATTTGCTTTGAAGCCCGCATATTAACTGGCCTGCAATTCATATGGAGCCGGAAACAATGGCTTGAGCTGGAGCTAATTACCACACGACTGACCATCTTATTCAGACCCTGGCCTAAACCAATTAGCATGTAAAGGCCTATTGATTCATAGGGGACATCAAAGCTGGCCGTACTGAATATGCTAATAGGCCCTGTGTAGCTAAAAGTCTGTGGCTGTGTGAACTGACAAAATGGAGGCTGGTACAGGCCCTATACAAAATGGCGACAACCTTTTCCTTACATGTTCGATGAACAGTTCGTCGAACTGTTCGTAGAACGCCGTCGAACACCATTAAAACCAATGGCAGGCAAACAAAAACACATAGAAACACATAGAAAACACATACAAAACACTTCAAAGGTGTCCAAAAGCTGACAAATTGCTCAGAAGACACAACTAACACATGGAAAAGTGACAAGTACATATAGTCATGCGAAAAGAAATGAAGTGGAGGAGTAAAAGGAGGGGGAGACACAGATATAGGCATGTCATGCCCTTCTAAAACCAAAAAAGTGCCAAGCTGACACGGCCAGTCCATTCCTGCCCGTGCGACCTGCATGTTGCCGGGTTTGTGCCAGAGCTGCGGTGGACCCTGACGGCCAGCCCCCCTCTCCCAATACTGGTGCCTGTCCGCTGGTGGGTCGAGCGAGCCCCCTGCGGTGGAGGCAGGTCTAATCTTTTTTATTTTAATTGTCTCTCTAATTTGAATGAGTACACTTTAAATCCTTTTACAAGGATCTATTGGAGGGCAAGTCTCATGCCAGCAGCCACGGTAATTCCAGCTACAGTAGCGTCCAGTAAAGCTGCTGCAGTTAAAAAGCTTTTATAAAGATCGAGCGTGGCGGTCCACGGCAAGGCGTCCTACCACCACTCACAGCCCCTGTGCCTTGGTGTGACTCCCCGATGCTCTTCACTGATTGTCCCGGGGGCCCGAAGCATTTCCTTTGAAAAAATTAAGTGTCCAAACTACAGGTGGTGTAGCTTGCTTAACAGCTGGGCTAATCTGCTGACTAGCAGACACTGCTACTAGGCCCAAAATTATTGTCTGGGCTAGATGCAGTTAAAAATTTGTAATTAGATCTACAGCCGGTGGCTACTCCACTGACTAGCAAACACTCAAGCTTTGGAGCAGACCTCTGATTCCCAGGCTATAGTATGAGTAAACAGCTCTTCACACTCAACCATGTGTGTTACCCCAAGCCATAGTGTATTTAGTTTCTTACGGTTAAAAGGGGGGTGGGGAAAGACCAAACCCACCTGTAATTGACGATGCCAATGTCACGTAAAACACAGCAAGGGGACTCCAAAAAGAGTCTCCATTTTTTCCAAAAATTTGGGGCACAGACACCACTTAAGTAGCATCAATTGCCCCAGAGTCGCTTAAAACGGTTGGTGAGGTGAATTTAACAAATCCTCAAGCTTTTACTCTCCCCAGGATGACACAGGGGTTGAAAAGTCCTTGCGGATCCATGATTTGTTCATCTTTATGAACGTGAGTCTGTCTACATTCTCAGTGGACAGCCGCGTGCGCTTATCTGTCAGACTCAGCACACCACCAGCAGCGTTGAACACACGTTCAGAGAGAACAAAAATTATTACTAATTTGAAAACTGGTGGAGCTTAGTATAGATGACCTAATAGAATGAGTACCACACACTTCTACAGGACCCAAAGCATAATTTTTGCTCAGGTCCATAGATGAGCCTAAAAATATTCGTAATTAAATTTTGAAAGCTGGTGGAGCTTAGTATAGATGGCCTAATAGAATGAGCACCACACACTGCTACAGGCCCAAAATTATTGTCCAGTCAAGATGCAGATAAAAATTATTATTAATTTGAAAGCTGATGGAACTTAGTATAGATGGCCTAATAGAATGAGTACCACACACTGCTACAGGCCCAAAGTTATTAAAAAATTTGTATTAATTTTGTTTTGTTGAGCTTAGTATAGATGGCTGTTATGTTTCGGTAACTGAGGAGAAATAGCAAAAGCGGTAATACACCAGAGAGGCTGGAACCTATTGGACTGCAGTAACCTGAACTAACCACACAACTAGAAGTAGCCGTGGAGCGTTCCTACATTGATCCTAGATGCCTCGTCACAGCCTGAGAGATAACTACACCTAAAGGCAGAAAGATGAAAGCTATCTGCCCCAAAGAAAATAGGAAGCCCCCAAACATGTAATGGCGGTTAGACAAGAAGAAAGCACGGACACAGACAGAAAATAGAATGAGCAAACGCTGGGGCCCAATCTGTCTAGACAGAAAAGTACAGGAAAGAATTCTGACTGCAATCCAACAAAAACCCTAACAAAAATACCAACACTTCTGATTGCCACAAAACCTGAGATCACACGATATCAACCACCTTAATCAGATCTCTGGTGTAACAAAACGCTATTCAGCAAATAAAAAGTAACAAAGGAGCAAAGCAAAAGTGCAGACAAAAACGGAGCACAACGAAAATCAAACAGAGGAAGCAGCAAACCAGCAATGAAAATCAAACAGAGGAAAAAAAAAAGCAAACACTTATCTGAAGGAGATCAGGAAACTAGCAGTGCTTCAAGCAAGACCAGAAGGAACAACTGATAACCGGCAAGGCTGCTGGGAACTCAGGCCACTTATATCCTACCATTCAGCGCCAGCTGAAGGCCATTCATTAATCAGTTCATTACCCTCAGCAACCACCGGAGGGAGCCCCAGCATATTCTCAACAGATGGCCTAATAGAATGAGTACCACACACTGCTACAGGCCCAAAATTATTGTCCAGGCAAGATGCAGATAAAAATTATTATTAATTAATCTGATTCTAAGAGCACTTGGTGCTCGAAGCGCGTCCAGACTTCAGTGGGCAGTCACTGTATTTTGCGGTATCTTCATATATTCACCGCTGAGACTAGTACAGCAGCCATGCTGGATTTTTGTCATTTAATATTTGCCTCAATAAAAGGATGATTTTTATATTATTATTATCAGAGCTGGATTTTCCTTTCTTCATCTAATACAATGAGTACCACAGACTGCTACTATGCCCACAATTATATTACAGGCACGATGCAGCAAAAAATTAGGAGTTATTTCAACGCTGGTGGAGTTTTGTATAGATAGCCTAATACAATGAGTACCTCTATGCCCACAATTATATTACAGGCACGATCCAGCAAAAAATTAGGAGTTATTTCAACATTGGTGGAGCTTTGTGTGGATGGCCTAATACAATGAGTATCACAGACTGCTACTATGCCCACAATTATATTACAGGCACTATGCAGCTAAAAATTAGGAGTTATTTGAATGCTTGTGGAACTTTGTATAGATGGCCTAATAGAATGAGTAGCACACATTGCTACTATGCCCACAATTATTTTAGAGGCAAGATGCAGCTAAAAATTGGTAGTTTTTTCAACGCTAGTGGAGCTTTGTAGAGATGGCCTAATACAATGAGTAGCACACACTGCTACTATGCCCACAATTATATTACAGGCATGATGCAGCAAAAAATTAGGAGTTATTTGAACGCTGGTGGAGCTTTGTATAGATAGCCTAATACAATGAGTACCACAGACTGCTAAGATGCCCACAATTATATTACAGGCACGATGCAGCAAAAAATTAGGAGTTATTTCAACGCTGGTGGAGCTTTGTAGAGATGGCCTAATACAATGAATAGCACACACTGCTACTATGCCCACAATTATTTTAAAAGCAAGATGCAGCTAAAAATTAGGAGTTATTTGAACGCTGGTGGAGCTGGCAAAAAGTGATAGGAACTGATGTAACCTAGCCCTCAAAAGGGCTGCAATTACAAATAGTCACTACTCCCAAGTTGACCTATCTGTCTATTTAAGAGCACAGACCTGTCTGCTAAAACTGCTACGAACTGATGTAACCTTACTAACCTAGCCCTAAAAAGGGCTGAAATTACAAATAGTCACTACTCCCAAGTTGATCTGTCTATTTAAGAGTACAGACCTGCCTGCTAAAACTGCTAGGAACTGATGTAACCTAGCCCTCAAAAGGGCTGCAATTACGTACTAGTCCCTACTCCCTAAACCTTCCTGTGTATTTCACAGCTATTCCGCTTGCAATTCGCAGTTGCACACACAATATAGCGCTAACAGCAGTAGTGCCGTCCAACACTGAGCTGCAGCAGTGAGAAAATGGTGAAGAGGGAGGAAATGGCTGGGTCTTATAGGGCAAGGACATGTGACATACACAGCCAATGACACATGCCCTTGCTTGTGTGAAAAAAAGCACTTCGCTCCGTGTGTGCGCTGCTGATAGGCTGACAGACTGCACCGCCCAGTGTAAATGTGGGAAAGAGAAAAAAAAATGGAGATCTTCATTATCTCTGCAGAGATCCATCCCATGCCCCTCCCCCGCCCCCTGTACACTCAAACTGTGTATTAACAGTGATTCTCAGCATTACTGTGAAAAAATCCAGTGACGATTTAGGTGCACGAACAGTTATCGAACATAACCTCGAACAGCCGGATTTTTTTTAAAATCGTTCGGGTTCGTCAAACGACTCGAACACCGCCCAAAACAGCTCGAATTTGAGATTGGCGAACAGTTCGCTTCGAACACCTCTCATCTCTAGTCTCCTATACTGTTATTTCATATGCAGTGAGTGGCAGGGCTGCCCAAAATTTGGACGCACCACAATACCCCTTTGAAAAGACATAGAGGAGGGCCTCATGAAAAAATATTCCCATAATTAGGAAGTGGGTCTTCCATAGTGTTTGCCTATGCAGTGAATGCAAGGGCTGCAAATATTTGGAGGCACTCAAATGCCCCTTTGAAGAGACGTAGAGGAGGGCCTCATTAAAAAAATGTTCCCATTATTAGGAAGTGGGTCTCCCATAGTGTTTGCTTATGCAGTGAATGCAAGGGCTTCAAAAAATGTGGAGCGGGTGTCCTATACTATGAATGCCCATGCACTAAGTGTATGGGCTGACAAACATTTAGCCCTGGGGGGTGTACATGAACATACTCTATAACAATTTTTGTTTACGGGCATCATAAACACCCTTTAAAAAATTATGTGAGTGCATCATGGACCACGGTCACCCTGGTAATATGGTGGTGGAGGATGAGGATGAGGAGAAGGAGGAAGTCAACAGAAAATAGGCAAAATCAGGAAGCGTATATCCATGTGTGGGTGTGAAAAGGTGCATTGTAATAGACCTCTCAAAGAAAGACATTGGATTTAAGTTTATGTTATGCTGCTATAATTTGGTGGTGTTGAAAAGTCTGGCCAAATCCAGCTCTTGTTCATTTTTATACAGGTCAGTCTGTCAGCATTTTCAGTTGACAGGCGGATGCGCTTATCAGTTATAATTCCACCAGTAGCACAAAAACCTGCTCTGACAAAACGCTAGCGGCAGGGCAGGCCAGGACCTCCAAGGCGTAGAGAGTCAGTTCATGGAACGCTTCCAGCTTGGGTGCCCACAGAGGAATCACGGAGGATGTTGGTATGGTCAGTAAGGTACTCCCTCAGCATTTTCCCAAACTTTACACTCCTTGTGAGAGTACCCCGTGCCTCAGGGCCTGTGTGATGGGAGGTTCTGAGAAAACTCTCCCAGAACTTTGACATTGTTCCTCTGCCTCTGCTGGATTGGAGTTGTGTCTCTCTCGCCTGTATTCCTGGGTTGTCCAAAGAACTGTGATCCCTGCCGCCAGTGTTTTTTCAGATGGGAATTTTTTAGTAATTCTGGCCTTCTGGTGCTACCCCATTTTAGTAGACCTGTCCGCTTCGGGAATAAGAGATAGAATGTTCTCCTTGTAGCGTGGGTCTAGAAGGGTCACCAACAAGTAATGACTGTCACTCAAAATTTTGAGAACGCGAGGGTCACAGGAAAGGCAGCGTAACATAAACTCAGCCATGCGTGCCAGACTGCTAGTAGGCAAGACTTCTGTGTCCTTACCAAGAGGACAACTGACCATGCTCTCCTCTTCCTCCTCATCCCTGTCCTCAGGCCATTCATGCTGAGCAGATGGTATGACAGTTGTGCAGGTAGTACTATCTATAGCGCATGAAACTATCTCCTGTTCTTCCTCCTCCTCCTCATTTCCACCCAATCCATGTTGCGATGAGATGAGGCTGGGCTGTGTTTAATCAGACTGTATGGTTCCTTGCTCCATCTCATCATGCTCCGCCTGCAATGCATCCTCTTTGATTGTGAGCAGAGAGCATTCAGATGACAGAGAAGTGGGATGATGACGCTAATTATGGCATAATAATAATAATCTTTATTTATATAGCGCCAACATATTCCGCAGCGCTTTGCAGTTTAACAGTTTCAAAACACAAGTCATAAGTAACAACGTTAACAATACAATAATTAAAGCAAAATAAGACGACCCTGCTCGTGAGAGCTTACAATCTACAATGAGGTGGGGGAGATACAAAGTACTGGTGTGTATATAAAATGGAGCATTTACAATGATGGTACAGCTATCTTGAGGGAGTGAGGGATGGATGGAGATAGTGAATGGCTACACACACAAACTTACACATAGAATGACTTTGATTAGTGAATGTGATAGGCCGCTATGAACAAATGTATTTTGAGGGAGCGCCTGAAACCATGCAAATTTTGGATAGTCCTAATTTCTTGGGGTAGAGCATTCCAGAGAATTGGCGCAGCGCGGGAGAAGTCTTGGAGTCGGGAGTGGGAGGTACGGATTAGTGCAGAGGTTAGTCGAAAGTCGTTTGCAGAGCGCAGCAGTTGGTTAGGGCGATAGATAGAAATGAGGGAGGAGATGTAGGGGGGTGCTTCACTGTGGAGAGCTTTGTGGGTGAGAACAAGTACTTTGAATTGGATCCTATAATGAATGGGCAGCCAGTGTAAGGACTGACGAAGAGCGGACGCGTCCGAGTACCGATTAGCCGGATGGATGACCCTGGCTGCTGCATTAAGGATGGACTGAAGAGGGGATAGTCGAGTAATGGGGAGGCCAAGTAATCGAGCGTTGCAGTAGTCCAGGCGGGAGCCAATGCTACAGTGAGGGTTTTTGTTGTTTCCATGGTGAGAAAAGGGCGGATTCTAGAGATGTTCTTTAGGTGTAGGCGGCAAGAGTGGGCAAGAGATTGTATATGGGAGGCAAAGGAGAGATTGGTGTCAAACATAACACCCAGAAAGCGAGCCTGCTGCTGGGGTGTTATTATGGTGCCGCCCACGGAGAGGGAAATGTCAAATTTAGGGAGGTTAGTAGACGGCGGGAGCAGAAGAAGTTCAGTTTTGGAGAGGTTGAGTTTCAGATAGAGAGCAGACATGATGTTGGAGACTGCGGACAGACAGTCGGTGGCGTTCTGTAGTACAGTGGGTGTAAGGTGTATAGATGACATGTATAGTTGTGTGTCATCAGCATAAAGATGGTACTGAAAGCCAAATCTGCTGATGGCCTGTCCAATTGGGGCCGTGTAGAGAGAGAAGAGAAGGGGGCCTAGGACTTAGCCCTGGGGTACCCCGACAGCGAGAGGAAGAGGAGATGACGTGGAGCCAGAGAACAAAATACTGAAGGAGCAGTCAGAAAGATAGGAAGAGAACCAGGAGAGAACAGTGTCCTTAATACCTAGTGACTGGAGCCTAGACAGTAGGAGACAGTGGTCAACAGTGTCGAAGTCTCTTTATTATTATTTATAACATAGTCTCTTTATTCAACTACATGATCAGAAAAAATGTGTGTATTCTTCATCAGGTAGTCATCTATCCGGTCAGGCAGGGCATCCATGACATCATTCTGGCTTAGGTTTATCTTCTGGTACGGGAGCTTCCTTGCAATGCGATGTGTGGGTCCAAGTAGGCTTTCCGTCTAGTTTCACAGAGGTTGGTATCATCTGAGGCTCTTGGAAAGGACCATCAAATCTGGGATCGATTGTTCTCTTTTCCAACTTTTTCACCAACACCCATTCTCCTGGCTTCAAGGAGTGCGTACCAGACACTGAGTTTGGATCTGGCAATGAAGAGAAAAACTCGAGAATGGACATTAGTTTTTGATCAGTTCAATTACATAAGCAGACAAGATATCATTTTGTATAGTCAGCTGCTGAGGGAAAAATACCCCTAACCTGGGACTAGACCCAAACAAAATTTCATATGGCGACAGCTTTTCTGGGTCTCTGGGAGTGTGCCTTACGCTAAACAGTGCAATTGGGAGTGTCTCATTTAGCTTTTCTACTTTTTTACTGCTTTGGGAGTGGTATGGAGTGTGTAGGCCTAAATCTGACCCTACTGCTAAAAGATCTCTCGTGTCAGATTTGCTGTGGATGTGGGTCCCTGATCACTCTCTATCACTTCTGGAACCCTGTATCTATAATAATAATAATAATAATATATCTTTATTTATATAGCGCCAACATATTCCGCAGCGCTTTACAGTTTAACAGTTTCAAAACACAAGTCATAGGTAACGACGTTAACAATACAATAATTAAAGCAAAATAAGCGACCCTGCTCGTGAGAGCTTACAATCTACAATGAGGTGGGGGAGATACAAAGTACAGGTGTGTATATACAATGGTGCATTTACAATGATGGTCCAGCCATCTTGAGGGAGTGAGGCATGGATGGAGATAGTGAATGGGCTACACATACACACTTAAACATAGAACGACTTTGGTTAGTGAATGTGATAGGCCACTCTGAACAAATGTGTTTTGAGGGAGCGCCTGAAACCATGCAAATTGTGGATAGTCCTAATTTCTTGGGGTAGAGCATTCCAGAGGATTGGCGCAGATCGGGAGAAGTCTTGGAGTCGGGAGTGGGAGGTACGGATTAGTGCAGAGGTTAGTCGAAAGTCATTTGCAGAGCGCAGCAGTCGGTTAGGCCGATAGATAGAAATGAGGGAGGAGATGTAGGGGGGTGCTGCACTGTGGAGAGCTTTGTGGGTGAGAACCAGTACTTTGAATTGGATCCTATAATGAATGGGCAGCCAGTGTAAGGACTGGCGAAGAGCGGACGCGTCCGAGTACCGATTAGCCAGATGGATGACCCTGGCTGCTGCATTAAGGATGGACTGGAGAGGGGATAGTCGAGTAATGGGGAGGCCAAGTAATAGAGCGTTGCAGTAGTCCAGGCGGGAGTGGATCAATGCTACAGTGAGGGTTTTTGTTGTTTCCATGGTGAGAAAAGGGCGGATTCTAGAGATGTTCTTTAGGTGTAGACGGCAAGAGCGGGCAAGAGATTGTATATGGGAGGTGAAGGAGAGATTGGTGTCAAACATAACACCCAGACAGCGAGCCTGCTGCCGGGGTGTTATTATGGTGCCGCCCACAGAGAGGGAAATGTCAGATTTAGGGAGGTTAGTAGACGGCGGGAGCAGAAGGAGTTCAGTCTTGGAGAGGTTAAGTTTCAGATAGAGAGCGGACATGATGTTGGAGACTGCGGACAGACAGTCGGTGGTGTTCTGTAGGACAGCGGGGGTAAGGTCGGGGGATGACGTGTATAGTTGTGTGTCATCGGCATAAAGATGGTACTGAAAGCCAAATCTGCTGATGGTCTGTCCAATTGGGGCCGTGTAGAGAGAGAAGAGAAGGGGGCCAAGGACTGAGCCCTGGGGTACACCGACAGTGAGAGGAAGAGGAGATGACGTGGAGCCAGAGAACAAAACACTGAAGGAGCGGTCAGAAAGATAGGAGGAGAACCAGGAGAGAAAGTGTCCTTAATACCTAGTGACTGGAGCCTAGACAGTAGGAGACAGTGGTCAACTGTGTCAAAAGCTGCAGAAAGGTCGAGAAGAATGAGCAGAGAGTGGTCACCGTTACATTTTGCTGTCAGAAGGTCATTGGTCACTTTGATGAGTGCAGTTTCAGTCGACTTTAGGGGGCGGAAGCCGGACTGTGAACTGTCTAGAAGGGAGTGAGTGGAGAGGTAATGGGTAAGGCGGGAGTAGACTAGGTGCTCCAAAAGTTTAGAGATGAAGGGGAGATTGGAGACCGGTCTGTAGTTGTTTGTGTGGGAAAGGTCGAGAGTGGGGGAATGGGGTCGGTAGTGCATGTAGTCAGACGAGAGGAGTCTGGAGACTTCTTCTGTGATGGGATCAAATGTGGAAAGTGAGCATCATCGCTGCTCACCATCTTGGTGGAGTCCTCAAAGTTTTGGAGGATGGTACATGGTACATCTGGATTCTTTCTCTGCACGGGGTAGATCCCAAGACTTGTCTTCTCCTGCGGTCTCCCATTCGGTTCCGACCGCAGCATATGCTGCTCAGCAGAGACGTTGGTCTCGGCGTCTTGTTCAGACTCGGGCTGTGCGTATTGTTACTGCTGCCTCTCCTGGTTCAGCTATGGTAACTAGCAACAGACAGCGGTGAGCGGCATTTCCTGAGACTAAGTCCAGGATTCACTCTACTAAACATGCTCATGGGTTGACCTTTCATTGGTGGTCAGCCGTCAGCTGTTCAGGTCCTGTACCGGCTCCAGATTGGCCAACAAGCAAGGTCCTGTCTGACTGGACTTAGGCGCAGTCTATAAAAGGGTCTTGGGGCGCCCATCGGCACGCTAAGATCATTTATGTTTTTGAGTGGATACGCTACCACTCAATGTGCACGTGTGTTTTGGCTGAGAATCTGCTGCTCTGTTGGAGTGTGTTAACGTCCAGTTTTCCTTAGAGAGGCAGGTTTTTCCTCGGCCTGACCTAGCGCCTGTCTTGGCAACGTATGCTGCTTAGCACGGGCTGTTTACAGGGCACAGTCAAACCACGTGCTTTGGCACACACCTTTTACTACTGCTCTGTGGTCAACTGAGCTTGTAGCTCTTATTTTTGTGCCACGCCGTGGTGCTAACTTATTTAGTTTATTTTTGTTGCAACTCGGTGGTTTGCTGAGTTGGTACTCCACGGACGGTCCTCACCTCTCTGAGAAGCTATCAGAATAGGGTGACCCATGCTCACTCCACACGGGGTGATGTTTAACCCCGTGTGTTCTAGGTGATCACTCACTGCTTTGGTCCGCCATTGTTCGCTAGCAGCAGGTTTTCATCTTTTCACAGTAGACCTTGGGTTGCGATTGCACAAAATAAAATCATTAATAAAGTGTGATCCGCCAACCCTAAGGCCTCTTTCACACATCCGGCGCATGACGGCACCAAAGCGTTTTTGCCGGATCGCCGCATCCGGCAACTAGTATGTAAAACCGGATGAGACGCATCCGGTTTTTCGCCGGATCCGTCTCGGGCATCTGAACAGAAACCGGATCCGTCTCATCCAGTGTATCCGGTTTTTTATCCGTTTATCGACGGATTACGCCGGATCCGGTTTTTAAAAACGCCCTTTTTTGGGGTTCCAAACATGATTGGCTACTGTAATCCTATATATGCACTGTTCCTACAGCCCATCTTTGACAGGTTGTAGGGGAGCAAGTGCAGGTTGGAGAGAAGAGCAAGTAGCAAGTGACTGGCGAACATGGATGTTATTATTGGCAATATATTCAAGAATCTGGTGGATTTTACAGCGGAGGCGAATCGCTTGAAGATTATCGTTATGGAGAATGAGAGAGAGATAGAGCAGTGCATTATGCGTCAGCACCAACGACGACGCCGTATGTAGATCCACCCCATCACAGCACAGAGGCTAACCCGTGGTGTGTATTCTACACTCAACATGGAGCTGAGAGAAAACCCTGAGAAATTTTTTGCCTATCTTCGGATGAAGAAAGAGAATTTTGACTTTTTACTGGAGCGTGTTGGAGAACAAATCCGAAGATCCGACACCTATTGTCGCTTCTCGATTTCTCCGGTGGAGCGTCTCATGGTCACTATAAGGTAAGCTATATGTATTGGATCTGCTTGCTTGAGCACACTTGTATTCTTGTTATTATTTTTTTGACATCACAGGACAACAAGGGAACCATATCAGTACAATAAAACGTGGCCAAAAACAGTGTGTTTTTCCTTGTTTTTTTTATTTTTGGTATCTCCAATAGTTATAGCTGAGTTCTGCTATGTAATGCTGTGATTGTGAACTAATTTATTTTTTCAATTTTGTTTACAGATTTCTGGCAACTGGAGAAATGCTGTCATCGCTTCATTTCCAGTATCGCCTTGGAATTTCTACGCTATCAGACATCATTAAGTATACTTGTCGTGCTCTGTGGGACTCTTTGGTTGGAGAATTTCTTCCAGAGCCAACTACAGACCGGTGGCTTGAAATAGCGGACCAGTTTCTCCGTATCGGCCAGTTTCCAAATTGCCTGGGCGCTGTGGATGGCAAACACATCCGCATTCAAAAGCCTGCAGGAACCGGATCAGAATTCTTTAACTACAAGAAATATTTTTCGGTCGTCCTGATGGCTATTGCTGATGCGGAGTACAAATTTATTGCTGTGGACATTGGGGCTTATGGACGGTCCAATGACTCTCAAGTGTTTAAACTTTCTGTTATGGGCGGAGACTGTACAGAAACACTTTTCAGTTTCCACCCCTAGGCCACTGCCTCAAACCTCTGGCCCACCTATGCCTTTCGTGTGTGTAGGTGATGAGGCATTCCAGCTGTCCGAACACCTCTTGAAACCGTACGCCAGCAGAGGATTGACCCATGCAAAGAGAATTTTCAACTACCGCCTCACAAGAGCCAGACGGATGGTGGAGTGTGCATTTGGGATTATGACAGCCAAATGGCGTGTCCTTTTGACTGCGATAAACTTTAAGACAGAGACTGTGGATGACATTGTAAAAGCGTGCGTGGTCCTACATAATTTTGTGATCACCAAGGAACCGATTTCTTTTGAGGACCACAATCAAGAAACAACCTTGCACGACTACAGCAACATTACCACTCGGAGTACACTGGCCGTTTCAAGAATGAGGGACCATTTTGCTCAATACTTGGTGTCACCAGAAGGTAGAGTAGACTGGCAGGATGACAGAGTGTGATCAATTGATTATTTCTTTTAAAACTCTTTCTGTACCCACAATAAGGAAACTTTTCTACAATCTTGTGTGTTTTGTACTGTATGTTACCTTTTGGCCATAGTTGTGTACCTGTCTTTTTTTTTTAAATAACCCAAAGTATTTCACCTTTTTACAAAAAATGTGTACCTGCTAGGGGATAACCTTATAACGTACACAAGTTTTGGAAAAAGGTAAGATACTTTCTATACTCAACAACCCGGGAGAAAACTTTGGCAAAAAGGTAACATTTATGTTCCTCAAAGTTATGTAGATTTTTTTGACATATTACCCTAACAGATGTTGGTGTTTGTGTACCCACATGTTTACCTGGTTTAATACATTTGTTACTTAACATCCTATAAAGAAATGACAGACAACATTTGTAAACCACTTTAACTTTTATTAAAAAAAAATATTTTTTAATATAATTTTTGGTAAATGTGGCCTTTTTGCCAACTGTTTCAATTTTAATAAACTTTATTTTTTTAATAAAATAGAATTTTTTTTTTAAGGGTAAAAAAAAACAACATATTCACAGGTCTGTGTATTGTGGGGTGGAAATAGTGCTGGAGGGGCTGCGGGACACTTCGACCGTGTGAGTGTGGAGGAACGAACAGGTGGTGGTGAAGGAACAGGAAGAGGTGAAGGGGTGGAAAGAGTGAGAGAATGGGAAGACAAGTTAGAAGCAGAACAGGTGGGTGGTGGAGTGGAGGGTTGGGCAGGAGGAGCAGGTGACATGGTAGGGAATTGGAAGGGTGAAGGAGATCGGTAAGAAGTAGGAGTGTGGTACGGGGTAGGTGGCTGGTAGTGGGGAGGTTGCTGGTACTGGGGAGGTGACTGCAGTTGGGGAAGTGGCTGGATTTTGGGAGGTGGCTGGTACTGGGGAGGTTGCTGAAATTGGGTAGGTGGCTGGTACTGGGGAGGTTGCTGGAGCTGGGGAAGTGGCTGGTATTGAATAGGAGGGATGGCTGCTAGAGGGGGGGAGGTGGAGGAACGACTGGGGTGGATGGAGGAGGTTGGGTGGTAACCTGCACTAGAGCAGCGTGGCACATATGCATTACATACATCTGCTGGTCAGCAGATAGCGTATCTATGCGCTCCACCACAGACCTAAAAAAGCTGTGATTAGTAGATGATCTTGCTTCTGACTGCATGGTTTGCAGAAGTGTCTTTACCTCCAAAATGCCGGAGGTTATATGATTAATGCCTGCGGCAAGTTGTTCAGATAATACTTTAAAGGTACTGCCACACTAAGCGATCGCACTAGCGATCACGACAACGACACAAGCTAACGAGATCGTTGGTGTGATCGCTTTAAGGTCGCTAGTAGCTTCCAAACATGAAGATCTCATCAACGACGCATCAGCGATCAGCGATCTGTATAACGACTTCGGCGGTCGTTAGGACGTGCCACACAGCATGTATTGTCAAAAATCACGACCTCGATAGGCGTGATTGAGCACAACCTTTTCCATGCCCCTCAGCGCAGATTGGTGGTCACTATATGTCATGACTGTTTATGTCACAGCTCTCTCGCTTTGTGATTGGATGACCGCGTCATAAAAGACGACATATTAGCGCTCCTTTCCATTGCTCTCGAGCGGAAGCGGTTCATTCAAATCTCCAGCATCGTTCCAGTGCGTCCTGCTAGCCTTCTTTGCAGCTACTGCGATCCAGTCTGTGCCACTATTGCGTTTGCTGCGATCCAGTCTGTACTGTTATTGATCTTTTTTTTCTGCGATCCAGTCTGTGCCTCTATTGCATTTGCTGCGATCCAGTCTGTGCCGTTATTTATTTTTTTTTTTCTGCGATCCAGTTCGTGGCACTATTGCGTTTCCCGCGTTTTTTTTTTTTTTCCAGGATCACAAACAAGTCTTGTAAGGTAGGTATTTTTTTTTGTCACATTTAATTTTTAATTTTTTTTAAATTAATTTTACAGATCCATTTTAAGATCCCAGCTGTTGTTAACCATTTTTGTCCATCAATTGTTTTTTTTTTTTGTTTGCCATTGTTTTGTTCTGGCGCGCCTCACCACCACCATTTTATGATTCCTGCTGTTTTTACCGTAGTTGTCCATCTATGACTTTTATTTATGTCTGCCATTGTTTTCTCCTGCCGCGCCCACCACCACCATTTTATGTTCCCTGCTGTGTTCTATGTTGTAGGCTATGTAAGCATTTTATTTTTAACCTTTCTGCCGTTCTCACATAATCCTTTTTTTATTACAGATGGCCGATAAGCATGAATTTCTGCGGGAATTCATCGAGATGTACCGCTCGATGCCTTGCCTGTGGAAAATAAAGTCCGCTGATTACAGCAACAGGCTAAAAAAGAAGGAGGCGTACCAAAAACTGGTGGAGCTGTGCAAAAACCGTTATCCCGATGAACCAGCGGATGAGTCATTGGTCAAAAAACGTATTCAGGCCCTCCGCACAGTTTACAAAAAGGAATTAAACAAAGTACAGAATTCTACCAAGTCTGGAGCCGGGTCCGAAGATGTGCATGTCCCCAAATTGTGGTACTTTGATCTTTTTTCTTTCACAAGGGACCAAGAAGTACCCAGACAAGCGACTTCCATGTTGGAACCAGACCCAGTGATCCAGCCGGACTCCCCTGTCGTACATGTAATTACCTTTGTATTAAAACACATTTTAATGTACATGCCAAAGTGGACTTGAAATTAAAAATATAATTGTGAAATGTAGATAAAATGGCTGAATTAATCCCTTCATGTACTGATAATTTATCTAGCTCAACGGTTTAGGCCTATCCCTTTACAAGTCCCGCTTTCACATTTTTGCTGTATTTGGGTGTTATAGTGTGAGGATAAATTTATTTTTCTTAGTGATTTAAAATTCGTTTTTTTGTTCATGCAGGACACAGAAGAGGCTGTCTCCACACCTCTGACTGAAGACAGCATGGCGTTGGTCCAAGAGGACGAAGCAGTTGAGCCACCATCCTCATCTGTGCGGAGCCGGCTTACATTTTCTGGCAGAAAAAGGAAGGCTCCCACCTCGGCTACTCCAGAATTGATAGAAATAGCCAAAAAAGTCCTTATGGCGGAAAAAGATCAACCAAAAATAACAGGGTTTGCTTACTATGCTAATGAGAAGCTCCCAACACTGGATCCTATACAGCGGGTTCATGCAGAGAGACACATGTTTGAGGTCCTGACTCAAGCATCATTAGGAAACCTTAATAACAGTTATGTTGTACCCGGAATATTCATGGCCGCACAATCCTGTGCCAAACCCAATTGTGAAAAATCCACCAAACCCAAACGTTGTTACACTGTCGGGGTCGTAGCGACAAACCACTCGTCCTCCAGTCACTCCGAATTCAGGCTATGAGCATGGGTTAACCATTCAAAGAATGAGTCAGACAACAGGCTGGTTCAATCTCCGTGCATGCTCTGTACTGCTACTGGCGTCAGTAAGAGCTCAGCAACTGCCTTTATTTCTACAAGCACAAAGTTATATAGTATGCATATCAGGGTGGAGTAAGGGGTACCTAAAGAGAAACAGTATAGCCATATATGGATATGTATAGTATCCTAACGTCTGGATTGGTTCCACTGTTACTTCAGCCCATTCCTTGAATGATGTAATTTTTGGCTGATGCAATCTTCTTGGAATGTAGGATCCGGCTCTATTCCTCAGAGATGGGTCTTAGCTAAATGC
Organism: Oophaga sylvatica; assembly: GCA_033576555.1. Lineage (NCBI taxonomy): Eukaryota > Metazoa > Chordata > Amphibia > Anura > Dendrobatidae > Oophaga > Oophaga sylvatica. The sequence goes on along the minus strand of JARQOD010001832.1, from coordinate 70,864 downwards.
CACGTAGCAAGGAAAACTTATTGCTTGAATATGTAAAATGGAAGCATGCCACGTAGCAAGGAAAGCTTATTGTTTGAATATACAAAATGGAAGCTAACACATAAGCATTATATATAAAAGTACAAAAAGCATCATATAAAAGTACAAAATATATTTTTAACCCTGACAATCCCCCTAAACACTAAGCTTTCCCTTGCAGGGGTGGCCTTTGAGACTGTCCATGTGTTGGGGGAGGGGAGGTGTATTTCTTCACTTATTTATTTAGAAGCTGTCCCCTGGTAGGACGCCCCCAGACAAACAAGTCCCTACTTTAGCGACACATGGAGTTCTCCAACCTGTCCCTAAACTAAATCTCTTAGTTGAACTTTATCATAGGAGGTCTTGTCGGGCTTATCCAAGGGAATATATTTTTCCATGTCCTCTTTACTTGCATCATCATATAACAGGGATACGGTTTCCTGGTGTAAGAAAGTACCTGACACGGGAGCCGCGCTGGTGATAGCTTTTCTGTATAGAGGTATTACACAACACAGGACCACTAGGCCCAGCACCAGGAGTCCTCCAATTACTAAGCAGGCCTGCTGGAGGAATCCCTTAAGACCTCCCAACCAACTTGAGAAGAAAGAGGTATCTACCCCTGCATTTTCCTTTACCTCCTGGGCCAGGTTTTTAATTTTCGTAAGGGCCGCCATTAGTGTTGAGCGATACGATACTGCAAATATCGGGTATCGGCCGATATTGGCTGTATCGGAATTCCGATTCCGAGTTCCGATATTTTCGTCATATCGGATACCGGAATCGGAATGTCACTGTCACTGTCAGTGTCCGTCGGTCGGGTCTGTCAGGAGTCAGCGGCACTTACCCGGCAGAAGATCTCCGGCGGTCACATCCCGGACTGCTTAATGGCCGCCATCCTCTTCTCCCCGCGGTCACATGCAGTATCTCGCGATAACTGCAGTGACTGCTGGGTAATCGCGGCCGTAAAGCAGTCCGATGACGTCACCGCCGGGGAAGCTGGTAAGCAGCTGTGCTGCGCCGGGATGACAGGCTCTGCCTGTCATTCCGATGTAGCAGAGCTGGATCGTCGTGGGACAATCGTTACTATGGACTGCGTCGGACAGGTGGTATACTGTTGGTTTGTTTTTTTTATTTTTTTACAGGAGATCGATGGCGTCGCAGGAATGAGAGAGTAATAAAAAAAATGAAAACTGTGTTGTCTCTTTTATTTCATTAAAAGACTTTTTCTTGCTGTGTCTTTTTTTTACACATTTAATAACTTTGGGATTAATAATGGATCGGTGTCTTATTGACACCTCTCCATTATTAACCGGGCTTATTGTCACCGTGCAATCAACGGTGACATTAACCCCTTATTACCCCGCTTGCCACCGCTACAGGGCAAGTGGGAAGAGCCGGGTAAAGTGCCACAATTGGCACATCTTTTGATGCGCCAAATGTGGGGCTGCTGTAGCCTGGTATTATCAGGCTGTTGAGGGCCAAAATCCATGGGCCTTGACAGTCTTTTATACCAGGCCGCAGCAGTCTGCATTTTACTTGGCTGGTTAAAAAAATAGGGGGGACCCCACGCCGTTTTTTTTTTCGAGGGGATCCCCTATTTTTGTTAACCAGCCAAGCTAAGCAGACTGCTGTGGCCTGGTATTATCAGGCTTGCAAGGTCCATGGATATTGGATCCTTACCAGCCTGAAAAACCAGGCCTCAGCGGTCTGCTTCATCTGGCTGGTTAACAAAAATAGGGGGGACCCCACGCTAATTTTTTTCGAGGGGATCCCCTATTTTTGTTAATCAGCCAAGATATGCAGACTGCTGTGGCCTGTTATTATCAGGCTGGCAAGGTCCATGGATCTTGGCTCCTTAACAGCCTGAAAATCCAGGCCTCAGCGGTCTGCTTCATCTGGCTGGTTAACAAAAATAGGGGGGGCCCCACGCCATTTTTTTTTCGAAGGGAACCCCTATTTTTGTTAATCAGTTCCCTCTGACGTCACTGATGGTGTCCCTGGTTGACCTGAAGTGAAAGTGGAAAGCAATCAATTAAGCTTTCCACTTCCTCTCCTGTCAGCCAGGAGAGGAGCTCATTCATTTGGGGGTTTACTGTGAGGCTGCAGCATTAGCTGCGGTCCCTGCAGTAAACATTAACCCTTTCTGAAGGATTACACGTGGGACCTGACTGTGCATCGGATTGGTAAGAATAATTTTGCTTTATTATTTTATTTTTATTACAGGAAATGGTTTTAGCAGGTAAATAAAACATGGTCAAAAACTGTGTGATTATTTCATTAAACTTCTTTTTTATTAAAGTGTATGTGTTTGATTTTTCTTTCATACAACAGTATTAATAATTGATAGTTGTCTAATTGACAGCTCTCAATTATTAACCTGGCTTAAAGTGACCTTTCAATTGCAAGGTCATTTTAACCCCTTATTAACCCATTCGCCACCGCTAGAGGGCAATGGGAATAGACGGGCAAAGTGCCAGAAAGGGCAAATCTAATTAGAGATTTGCCCTTTCTGGGGTGTCTGGGGGCAGATGTTAGTAGCCGGGGGGGGGCAAAAATAATGGTCCCTCTCTGGGCTATTATTATCTGCCCCCACTCACTGGTTTTGTCTGTCTGGTTGCGAAAATAGGGCGGGAGCCCACGCATTTTTTTTCAGCAATTTTACACCTCATATATATATATACATGTCATTGAGTTTGTGACACATATATATTATATATATATTTATAGTTCATACACTTCTACATAGTATAATAGCCGCTAATTCAATTGCCGGCTTTTGTGAAAATGCAGAACCCGACATGAAATGATGTTAAATATTAATTATTGGTTATGGATTTATTCTTTATACACTCATTCTGTACCAAGCACATTAACGATCGCTGACATTACAGATGCTATTTTTGTATGGTAAAGTGTCATCTCCATATACAGAGACCACGTGATCTAAGGGACTTATATAAAATGGCTACACGAAGGGAGGGGGGGTCGCTCTCGTGCACTCTCTATACAGACACATGGGACAAGGACTATGATGAATGAACAGCCAGCTGCCATGTAACCACTTGTTGTTTCTCGGAGACGCTCCTGATAGAGACAGAATGTCATTTTTACCATGCAGGACACCAAGGAAAGAAGTGTATAAGCTTTGCTATGGACAAATGGACAATATCTACGTAACTATTTCACTCATTTTATGTTTTCCTGTAATGATGTTTTTTTGGTAAACAGTCCAATAAACCACTACATTTTTTTTATATAAGAAACGTGACGTTTTCTTTAAAGTATCGCATCTGGTAACAAGTCCTAGAAAAATATACAAAATTAAGCATTTTTAACATTTTGGAGAGCCAGCCAGTCACACTTGATTTTTAGAGTGTGAATTTTTGAAAACTTGCAAAGGGAGGAATAGAAGCAAAAGACGTCAGATGTGCAAGTCGTCAAAGAAATCACACTACGATATTTCAGGATCAAGAAAAGAACCTATGAATGAGGACTAAGAGTTGACTACAGGAATCAGACGTGCTGATGACAAGAGCATTGTCCAAGAAAGGAGCTACAAGCTGAGATATTTTAAGGTAAGAAATATGGATGTTATTACTTCTTTTTCTAAGCAAAGTAGACTGAAATTTATGTCTGTAGATCAGTCAAATTTAGAAGTTTTATGGCTCAGCTTATATGCAGAATGTGAAATGGAAAATCTAAAGCTAGAATCTAAGCTGGTGTCCTTTAATAGAGAAAGAGAGAAATTGAAAAATATATTACAGTTAGTTCATGTATTTCACAAGTTTGTATTAGAGAAATCTAAAGATGACTGTGTAGAAATAGTGTCAGAAGATACCAGTGATGTTCCCGAAATTGACTGTAATGAGGAAATTGAGCAACATGTGGGACATGTGTCTGTAATGGCTACTCAAGGTGACCTTGTCTCTGATGACGTAAAAAAAGATGGTGGAAACATGGAGGAGACTTGAGAACTGATGTAGGAGGGAACATGGGAGGAGACTTGAGAACTGATGTAGGAGGGAACATGGGAGGAGACTTGAGAACTGATGTAGGAGGGAACATGGGAGGAGACTTGAGAACTGATGTAGGAGGGAACATAGGAGGAGACTTCAGAACTGATGCAGATGACGTACGAGGGACGGATGTTCAATGGCCACCAAAAATAGAAGACAATTCACAGGCCCAACTCCAAATTAAAGTTAGGAAAAATTTGTTAAAATTATGCAAAATCATTCCTGCATATGATAACAAAATCCATGTATGCAGAAATTCTGAAATCTTCGAAAGCTTTATTGACAAGCTTGATTTAAGTAATGCTGAGAAAAATCAATTATTTAAATTGTGGCTTCCTGCAACCTTTTCCAGACGCTTAACATTGAAGTTGACTTGTGATAACTTACATGGAGATCTAGATGATAAAGACAGATTGAAAATTCTGATTTTCTGTGCATTAAATGAAAATTGTCCAGATATTGAGATTCTTCAAAAATTAAGGATTGGTCGGAAAGAATGTACTTTTACATTCATGTCCATATTTGAAAGGTTGTACAAAACTCTAATTACCAATGTCAAAACACAATCAATGATAAAGTATTTTGTGGACAAATTTGGATTCCTAAATTCTGTATCTCTGTTATTGCGTCACAAAAAGATACTTTATTTGAATGTGCGCAATTCCTTGATTTTGCTAGAAAACATGAGAATCGTGATAGGAAAATAAATCAAACAAACAGAGTAAGATCTTTTCAAAAGCCAGTGTCAAAATTTCCTAAACTGAGTCATCCCCGGAATCAAATCTATGACATACGGAGGAAATTACATATTAGTTATAAGCCCTATAAAAAAATCCAAGAGTCCGCTTTGCAGAAAGAGTTAATAATTCAAAGTTCAGACCTCTCTGTAAAGAGACAAATGGCGGACATTGAAAGACAGGAACAGGTGATGTCTCAAAATGACTTATCTAAGGCTTCAATTTACAGCTCATTATCGGAGCTGCTCAAACAATCATTAAAAAAAGGAATGATTAACAGAGTTTTCCAGGACATCTTTGACAAAGAAATAAGATTTGGTTTAGGAATTGACTGAAAATGAAATTATATGTTGTGTAAAAGTATTATACAATATATATTATTCAGTTATTTGTAATTATTTTATAAATATAATTCTGTAGTTCACAGCTTTTGTAGATATATATATATATATATATATTCATATAGTATATATATATAGTATATTTCTATAAGTAGAGATTGTATAACTGTATATCTATATCTATAGTGATATAATTAAAATAAACTACAGAAAATATTTATAATTACATTAAAGCCGATACATATATGTATAAGACATTGCAATTGTTTTGTTTCTGAATGAATATATTAACCTTATCTTTTATTTATCCTTAGAATTTTCACTTCAAAGTAGGATTTAAATCGGGAAAAATTCTCTTACTGGATTTATTCCTTTATTTACACAGGAATTTGTAATAACTGCATGTTTATATATATTTAACACTTAAAAGGAAATAATATGTAACTAACTGAATCTAAATTTAGTTTTTGTGTGTTGCTAACATTTTGAAGTTATTTATTTGCATGGCAATATGTTCTTACTGCATGACAGTCACACATGTGACATTTAAACTGTTCTAATAATAAGGATACCATATACCCCTATTTCAGTGGTTGCAACTTAAAGCTCTTGTAGCCTCAGTGAGCTCAGCCTTTGCAAGTCAAAGAATTTTTTTTTAGGCCTTTTAAGTTACAGGGTTCAATTTCAGTTGCAAACCTTGCACCAAGTATATACAGCTCATAACTAATTTTTTTATGAGTCTTTCTATCTATAAATGGTTCACAAAGTTTGTTATGTGTATTTGGGGAATATTCAAAGAAATATTAAAATATTAAATTTAGTAGTTTACAATGCACATTGATAATTAGGATATAATTATTTGGGTTAATATTCCTACCTTTTTGTATGAGGAACTTGTGGTGTAAATTTATCCGTGTCACAGTCTGAGTGACAGATGACAGGTGCGTGTATGAGCAGCTGCTAAGAGTGAATAAGTGTATGTGTGATGTATGGAAAAAGTTTCACAATTCATGGTATGCGAGAAAACAACAACTTGTTTTTATGAGAAATAATACAAATCAGTTCAATTATTAGAATATTAAGATACATAATGAAATATTATCTACTCAACATATATTTCTTTAGTAATTATTTTTTTTAGTTAATAGTAGATAAGTGGAATCACACATCAAAATGGTTTATCAAGAAAATCTACATTTAGATTATTATTTTTTTCCTTTTTCCCAAACGATAATTTTATGATATTCAATGTTATTTTTAATGGTTACATAGATGGTACACATCTTCAGACAAATATATGGTATAAAGCTAAGACAGAAGTTACATAAATAATTTATAAAACAATTATTTTTTTTTTCATTTTGGTTTTGATAAATCAATTATTTCACAAAATAATATTTTTTGGTATTAAGGGGGAAATGTGTTTTTGATCTTGAATACATCATCACATTTCATCAATACCTCTTCTTCACACATTTTAAAGACTATAAAAAGGTACAATGGTATAACTACTACAGATAATAACATTAAGTATTATAAAGAGTCATTTCTTTACACTAAGAAGGGGATTACATGCAAAGTTGCATAATATGAATATTTTGGTAACACAAGGTCATGACAAATATGAAATCATCCAGATAATGGAAATATTAAGGGTATGTGTTACTGAGAACATAACTACTCAGCATTTGTCATAAACATATAAAGGCCTTATTTTTATTTTTATCTTATTTTTGTTTTTATTCTTATTTTTCATTTTTTAATTTTTATTCTTCCTTTATCTATTTTTGATTCTTAATTTTTATTTTTATCTTAATCAATCAAGAAACATCAATATTTAATAAAGTAATGTCTAGTACAAGAATATTGCTTCATTAAATATAGTGAAGATATCAGTTCATTAGAAGAAAATGTTCTAATTCTGAGTAAATACAATAATTCTTTCATTCATTCATTCACTCATATTCACATTTTGGTTCATGGCTATACATTCTTACCTATTATTGGTCTAATAAATATATTCCATTAATAAAGTTTTAGTAATAAAGATGGAAACACTTGTTACATGAAAAACACACTGACACCTATGGGTTGAAAAGGTAATTACACCAATGACATAAAAATGTTCTATCTCATGAAGAATATGGTTAATAATGCATTATCATTTATTATTGTTTTATTACACAAACATGAATTCCATATTACTATTCTGATAATAATTCTATGGATATTACTGATTGCTATGGTACGCTGTGATATTATAGGTTAGGAAAATTACCAGATTTGGTATAGAATAGGGAATGAAGACTTCAAGCAAGATATTGGAATTACGTTAATAAAGACTTTTCATATTTCTAAATTCAAGTAAATTTAAAAAGTTGCAAGAAGAAAAACCCGAAGTTCCAGAAGGTAAAAAGGCTCTATGATGTCTGAGTAATAATAGACTGTGTCAATTACAATTCATTTCACCACTGACAGCCACACAACCCATGCAGTATCCACCACTGACAACAACTGCAGTATCCACCACTGACAGCCACGATCGCAGTATTCACCACTGACAGAAACAATGGCAGAGGACGATGATCCTATGATGCTGATATGAACTGTGTTATCACGCTTTTATCACGTTCCAGTGGTTTCCTATCACCTATGAAGCTTCAATGAAAGCTGATGAACAATAAGTTGTCAGGAAACTACAACCCTGACATGAGTCCTGTGCATTAGGACTAAGGACTGGTTATGGTGCTATCTTTAGCAAGGAAGAGTCATTTTAACCCTTGCTTTGCTGACTAAAGACGTCACACCTGTTCCAAGACCATTGCGGATGGCATGGAGGATTCCAGAAATATCCAAGGCGAGCCAATGTAAGTCCAGGTCTTTAAAGGTGACACTGCTCAGATATTAAAGCTTCATTTCATCAATGGACTTTGTTTTCTTATCAACATTTGAATTTATGGACTTTGATGGACACATGACACACGGTCTCCATAATATCTACATGTTATTTCAAAGGAATTATCGTATAAAGACTGTGTTTTAAAAGAATCAAGAATAAGACGTCAACATGAAGACCAGAAGACATCAGATGATGATGACTGGACCGGAGATGCTTTGATTTAGGTTTAGGAAGGTATAAGACACAAATTTTATATGAATATTAGTCACGGCTTACCATAACATGAATTCACATCATTATGTTATTGAGTGCATATAACAATAATCTGATATTATTATGATTATTATTATTATTATGGAAATTAAATTATTTTTGCCAAAGAAGAAGAAAAAGAAGAAAGAAGATCTGATTATCCTAAAGATGAACTTCTCTACTTTGAGGGTTCCAATTAATGTCTGTCACCCTCAAAAGGGGGAATTGTTAAATATTAATTATTGGTTATGGATTTATTCTTTATACACTCAATTCTGTACCAAGCACATTAACGATCGCTGACATTACAGATGCTATTTTTGTACGGTAAAGTGTCATCTCCATATACAGAGACCACGTGATCTAAGGGACTTATATAAAATGGCTACACGAAGGGAGGGGGGGTCGCTCTCGTGCACTCTCTATACAGACACATGGGACAAGGACTATGATGAATGAACAGCCAGCTGCCATGTAACCACTTGTTGTTTCTCGGAGACGCTCCTGATAGAGACAGAATGTCATTTTTACCATGCAGGACACCAAGGAAAGAAGTGTATAAGCTTTGCTATGGACAAATGGACAATATCTACGTAACTATTTCACTCATTTTATGTTTTCCTGTAATGATGTTTTTTTGGTAAACAGTCCAATAAACCACTACATTTTTTTTATATAAGAAACGTGACGTTTTCTTTAAAGTATCGCATCTGGTAACAAGTCCTTGAAAAATATACAAAATTAAGCATTTTTAACAAATGACACTTGGTGTACATAGGGTTAACCATGTCCTTTGCTATCTGATTTGCACAAACAATTAAATCAGTCTATGTGTGCAAAATTTCACACCTGTAGGGGTTAATTAAAGGTGTAAATTCGTAGCAAAAAAGTCCGTTTTTTTTACAACGAATTTACACCTTTAATTAACCCCTACAGGTGTGAAATTTTGCAAACATAGACTGATTTAATTGTTTGTGCAAATCAGATAGCAAACGACATGAAAAGACATGGTTAACCCTATGTACACCAAGTGTCATTTCATGTCGGGTGCTTCTGTCTTTTCACTGAAGCCGGCTTTACCCGGCAATTGAATCAGAGGATATTTTACTATGTAGAAGTGTATAAACTATACATATATGTATATATATATGTCACAATGACATGTATATATATATATATATGTATTCTATGTGTGTATATTTAGTGTTTACAAGGAAAGAATGGGGTTTTTTTAGTTCCGATATTTTGTTCCCATAGACTTACATGGGACTTCCGGTATCGGTATCAGGTATCGCCGATATTTTAATGGTATCGGCGATACATTCCGATTCCGATACTTAGGGATATCGGAAAGTATCGCTCAACTCTAGCCGCCATTGTTTTACCATTAACTCCAGAGTTCTGAGGGATATATGTACAGCATTCTTCTCCTATCATCCCACATACCCACCTTTTTCAGCTAGAATCATGTCAATGGCCAGTCTATTTTGAAGAGTCATTCTTGTGTTGGGGCCCAATTCCTCAACTATACCCTGGAAAGCAACTTGACTAAAATTGATAAATCTTTGCTCGGTGTAGTATATATAATTTATCCAATCTACATTGTAATTGATCTGTACAGTTGGGATAAGAGAACGGAAACCCGCCAGGATCTGACTCTGAGCTTTGTATTCGTCTGGAACCCCCCTAGGAACACCTATGGGATCTATATAAACTTTGGGATCCTCAACATAACCGGTGTGCAGCTGACCCAGACTCCTTCTCTTCCTGGATATCAGTGGAGCTATATTCTCGGATCCAGACTCTTTCTCACGTGTCTTTTAATGACTACCCAGTCTCCAGGCTGCAGACTGTGACTCCCAGGATCCAGGTTCGGATCTGGAAGAGAACTTAAAACATTATCATGTACTTTCTTGAGTCTTTTATGCAAATCCCTTACATATGAGCTTAATACATGGTTACTCATTTCCAGTGCTTGGGAAAAGAAACATCCTAAACTAGGCACTTTGCCAAATAGTACTTCATACGGAGAAAGTCCAGTTCTCCTATTTGGAGTATACTTTACTGAGTATAGGGCTAATGATAAACATTCAGGCCAAGATTTCCCTGTTTCAGCCATGGCCTTTTGGATTTTTAACTTCAATGTCCCATTTAGTCCTTCTACTTTTCCACTGCTTTGTGGATAATATGGGGTGTGGAAAGCTTGTTGAATTCCCAGAGCTGTCAAGACTTCATTCATTATTTCACCTGTGAAATGTGTACCTCTGTCACTTTCGATCACCTCTGGTACTCCATACCTGCACACCACCTCCGCAAGCAGCTTCTTTGCGGTTGCAGCAGCCGTAGCCTTGGCAATCGGGAAAGCCTCCGGCCAACCTGAGAATAAATCAAAACACACCAACACTCCCATGACCCTGATTTTGGCAGCTGAATTTAATCAATCTGCAGTCTCTGGAAAGGATAGAAGGGCTGAGGGGCGTGTTTGGGTGGTGTCTTGACTACCCTTCCCTGATTATGTGTAGCACATACCATGCATCCCTGGATCAAACCTTCTATACAGGTGGAAAAGCCTGGTGCCGCCCAATGCTTCTGCATCACACTCATTACAGCAGTTTTGGACTGGTGGGTTGGCCCATGTAACATCTGGGCAACCGCAGGGTACAACGCCCTTGGAAGGCATCGACGCATCCCTCTTCCCCATACCCCATTTGCTTCACTCAGACATGCACCTTCTTTTTTCCACTTTTCCACTTCCTCCTGGCGCACCTGAGCCTGCATCTGGGATAAGGCATCCTCCGACACAAAAGGATTTTTGGGAGCGCTTACCTGGTGCATCGTTACCCCTTGGAGTGGTCTACTGGCTGCTGTTTTTGCTGCTGCATCGGCCATTGCGTTTCCTTTACTCACCTGATCAGTGCATCTGGTATGTGCTTTAACTTTTATGACAGCTACTTCTTTTGGTAATTGTAATGCATCAATTAACTGCTGGACTGCGTCAGCATTTTTAATGGGATGTCCTGCTGCCGTCAGGAATCCTCTAGATTTCCAAATTGGACCAAAATCATGAGCTATACCGAATGCGTATCTAGAATCTGTGTAGATGTTAACAATTCTACCTTCAGCTATCTTACAGGCCTCGGTCAGAGCCTTAAGTTCAGCCTCCTGGGCCGACTGATGTGGGAGCATTGGTTCTGCTTTGATTACTGCATTCAGGGAGACGATGGCATACCCAGTGTGGAAGGTACCTGAGTCATCTTGGTGGCGAGATCCATCTGACCCCTCCTTTAGATCCGAGAGAGATAACAACATGGCAGGATTAAGTGTGGTACATCTCTGCAAAGAAACATTTGGAGGCATTAAAAGTGCATATTGCAATCGAAGGTGACGTGCAGCTGAAAGGTGTGCCGGTTGCACCTGGTTCAGTATGGTGTATACATCATGAGGTGTAAGTACTGTCAGTGGATGATCAAGCACGATGTCTGACGATTTGTGGAGCAATAGCCCTACAGCATGTACTGCCCGTACACAGGACGGGGCACCCTAGCCACTGCATCTAGTCTTCCACTGAAATAGGCTACTGGCCTTTGATTGTCACCATGTAACTGAGTCAATACTCCTGCCGCGTGTCCCTGCTGTTCGTGGAGATACAGGGTGAATGGTAGTTCATAGTTGGGGGTTCCTAGCACTGGAGCTGCCACAATCCTGTTTTTGAGAGAATAAAAACAGTCTATACCTTCAGGAGTTAGTTTAAAAGGCACAATGGTGATACAGTCATAGAGAGGCTGCATGAGGATTGATACAGCATGTCACCACTGTCTGCAGTAGGAAACCAGTCCAAGAAATGTCCTAAGAATGGCAACATTAACAGGAATAGGAAAATTCTGTACAGCTTCTTTGCGAACGCTGGTCAGATGTCGAGCCCCCGGTGTAATACAATGTCCCAAAAAGATAACTGAAGATTTACAAAATTGCAGTTTATCCTTTAACGCTTTACAACCAGCTTGGTACAGAAACAACATGAGTGATATCGTTGCAGTGCGACACTGTTTCCTGGAGGGGGCACAAATCAGTAAGTCATCAACATATTATAAAAATAACATTGGCAAAATCAATAACTGTGAACCAAGCAGCATCCTGAGATATCTGGAACAAAAGTGTATATATATATTGTACCAGCCAATACATAGAGGGTTAAATCTGGTAGTTGAAGGGGGAAACTGAAGTTGGAATTTTTACTGTCAAGGCTACTGATAAGGAGCCTAGCTGCAGAGATGCCAAAGGTGGGGGCTAGGTTTTAACTAAAACACCCCTTGCTACCAGTTTCTGCAAACTCTCCTGAAATGTCCTGGTTTCCTGCACTCGTGGTACACGCCTCCCCTCCCTGTTGTTTGCAGGACGAGTACCCACAGCATATATCCTTGCTCCTCTCTTTGCCTGCACTAAATCATGTTGTGCCCCTTGTGCTATTCTGGCTAGATCCTCTGCTTTAACTGATCTCCAATCTGGTCTACTTACTTTCGCCTTGTCTAGGGGAGTGCTAACCTTCTCTGCCTGTCTATCTTTACATGCTTTTTTCAACACTTCTGTAAACATACCCCCTGCTTCTGCGTCATTGATTTCTGCATTATCAGGTCCGGTCCTACCAAAATAACACTTATATGTCTAACAGTCTATCGTATCTAGCTTCATCTGCCAATTTTCCTTCTTCTGTGTTACATATTCCTTCCACACTGAAGGCTGGAGTCTCCCTGTACTGGGTAGACCCATCATCTTATACAGACTCCTCACATTTTTAATAGCCTTCTTGCCTTCCCGTGATTCAACTTACTCAACAACCCCCACTGCACCTGGTTGCAATTTGTGGGGTCTTTCAGATTTAAACATTCGCAACATGTTTAAACAGGATGTAATAGTCTGTCGCGACTCAGACCACCGGTGCCGCCGGCAGGTCACCACCCGTCAGTGTAGAAGACCATCAATACACTGACAAGACAGAGACAACTTCAATCTATCCTTTCCCTAACCATGGATGGTGACTTTACAGCCCAACTCACCGCAACACCCTCACTGTAACAACGGGTAGTCCCCTTGTGAGATTTCCCGTAACAGACAAAGAATACTTCAATTTGTCTTTACTAAATCAACATGTGCGTTTCCCTTCTTGTATTCCCAACTTGGTTTTGGACCCACATCAACACTATACATCTACAGTCACGGGAGACAGCTTATCTAGAACAGAGTACAGTGACCGGAGGAGGAGGAAGTGGTGTTCGCACGAGCAGGGACGCGACGTCACTCGGTTTCACGGTTGCTGGTTCGGAGCGTAGCGCGAGGTCGCCCCCAGTCTCACCACTCGACCGGTCACTCACCCAGACCCAGACAGAAAACACAACAGGACCTACAGTGACTGACACACAGGCAAGTGAGACATATAAATATATGCTCCCAACTTACCGTGCTCAACGGAGGGTGATCAGTCCTCGAATTCAGTCACCGCAGGTACCACCGGGAAATCTATGAGACGGGTCTGGCAAGTAGCGAGCCGCTGGCCACGCCCCACGTTCAGACGCCAATTGTCGAGGTCATAACGACAAACCACTCGTCCTCCAGTCACTCCGAATTCAGGCTATGAGCATGGGTGTTATGCTTCGGTAGCTGATGAGTGCAGGTAAAAAAGGCAATACACCAGAGAAGTTGGAATCTATGAGATTGCAGTACCCTGACTAACCACCACAACTAGAGGCAGCCGTGGAGCGTTCCTACGTTGGTCCTAGACGCCTCGTCACAGCCTGAGAAACTAACTACACCTAAAGATAGAAATAGGAAAGCTATCTGCCCCGGAGCAGAACCCCAAAGATAACAGAAAGCCCCCAAACATGTAATGGAGGTTAGACAAGAGGAAATACTGACACAGAAAGAAAATAGTATGAGCAAACGCTGGGGCCCAAACTATCTAAATAGAAAAGGATAGGAAGGGTACTTACTGCAATCCCAGAAAACCCTGAAAAGCACCAACTCTACTAATTTCAAAATAACCTGAGATCACACGACCTCTACCACCTAAATTAGTTCTCTGGAGTAACAAAATCAAAACAGCAGCCACTGAAAAAACTGGAAAAAGCAAAAGAACAAAACTCAGTGGCTGAACTAAACTGAGAGGGCAGAAGCCCCCGGAAGGGACCCTGAAGGCCCCCAAAGAAGTGCAGGACAAAATGCAAAAATATAGCACAAACACAAAAGAAGCAAAAGTCTTATCTGTAAGCAGGAGATGCAGACACGACACAGCAGGCTACAAGGGAAACTGGAATGAAGGATTCAGACCAGAACAATTGATCACCGGTAACCCTGATGGGAAAATGACTCCCTTATATAAGACCAGTCAGTAACACCTGATTCCCAGTCCTCACAATCTTCACTAGCACCGCTTGTAACCACCAGAGGGAGCCTCTGCTCAGAACTCATCTCAAACCCATTCACAACAGTACCCCCCCCTTGAGGAGGGGTCACCGAACCCTCATTTGAGCAACCAGGTCGGTCAGGATGAGTTCTATGATACGCACGGATAAGTCTCCTAGCATGGATGTCCGAAGCAAACACCCAAGAATTGTCTTCCTGACCATAACCTCTCCATTTAACCAAATACTGGAGTTTCCGTCTAGAAAAACGAGAATCCAATATTTTCTCAACCACATACTCCAGATTGCCCTCAACCAAAACAGGGTCAGGAGGCACAGCAGCAGGAACCACTGGCTCAACAAACCTCTTCAACAAGGACTTGTGGAACACGTTATGGATCTTAAATGTCCCTGGAAGAAGCAAACGAAAAGAAACAGGATTAATAATCTCCATGATCTTATAAGGTCCAATGAACCTAGGCTTAAATTTAGGAGATGCTACTCTCATAGGAATATTCTTTGAGGACAACCAGACCAAGTCCCCCACTTTAAACCGAGGACCATCAGTCCTATGCCGGTTAGCAAACCGCTGGGCCTTCTCCTGAGAGAGGGACAACCTCTCCACTACCTGGTCCCAAATCTGATCCATACGCTCCACAACAGAGTCAACACCTGGACAGACAGAAGCCTCCGTCTGTCCTGAAGAAAATCGAGGGTGAAACCCAGAATTACAGAAAAACGGAGACATCAAAGTGGCAGAGCTAGCCCTATTATTAAGAGCAAACTCAGCCAAAGGCAAAAAAGAGACCCAGTCATCCTGATCAGCAGACACAAAGCATCTTAGATAAGTCTCCAATGTCTGGTTTGTTCTCTCAGTTTGACCATTGGTCTGAGGATGAAATGCCGAGGAGAAAGACAATTGAACACCCAGTTTAGAACAAAAAGTCCTCCAAAATCTGGAAACAAACTGGACTCCTCTGTCAGACACAATGTTCTCAGGAATGCCGTGTAAACGAACCACGTGCTGAAGGAACAACGGCACCAATTCAGAGGAGGAAGGCAACTTAGGTAATGGCACAAGATGTATCATTTTGGAAAACCTATCACAAATTACCCAGATGGTGGTCATTCTCTGAGAAACAGGAAGATCGGAAATGAAATCCATAGAGATATGGGTCCATGGTCTCTTGGGCACAGGCAATGGCATCAACAAACCACTAGAGCGAGAGCAAGGCTTGCAGCGAGAGCAAGTCCCGCAGGACTGCACAAATTCCCTGACATCACGAGACAAGGTAGGCCACCAAAAGGACCGACTAACCAAGTCTCTGGTACCAAAAATTCCGGGATGCCCAGCCAATGCGGAACAATGAATCTCAGACATCACACTCTTTTTCCATTGGTCCGGGACAAACAATTTTCCAACAGGGCAGCGCTCGGGCCTATCCTCCTGACACCCCTCCAGAGCAAGTCTCAAATTGGGCGAGATGGCGGAAAGAACTACACCCTCTTTCAAAATAACAGAAGGATCAGATAACTCAGGAGAGTCCGCAAGGAAGCTCCTCGAGAGGGCATCCGCCTTAACATTCTTAGTGCCAGGAAGAAAGGAAACCACAAAATTAAAACGTGTGAAAAACAAGGCCCACCTGGCCTGTCTAGGATTGAGTCGCTTGGCAGATTCCAGATAGACCAGATTCTTATGGTCCGTAAGGACCACCACCTGATGTTTGGCTCCCTCCAGCCAATGTCTCCACTCTTCAAAAGCCCACTTCATGGCCAATAACTCCCGATTACCCACGTCATAATTACGTTCAGTAGGAGAAAATTTTCGAGAGAAAAAGGCACAAGGGTTACTTTTAGAGGTCTCTGGATCTTTTTGGGACAAAACGGCACCTGCCCCAATTTCAGAGGCATCAACCTCCACCTGAAATGGCAGAGAAACATCAGGCTGCCGTAGAACAGGAGCAGAAGTGAATCTCTGCTTAAGTTCCTGAAATGCAGAGACTGCCTCAGGAGGCCAATTCACCACATCAGAACCCTTTCTGGTCAAATCAGTTAATGGTTTAACAATAACCGAGAAATTACCAATAAATTTACGATAAAAATTGGCAAAACCCAAAAATCTCTGAAGAGCCTTTAATGAAGTAGGTTGGACCCAATCACAGATGGCCTGAACCTTGACCGGGTCCATTTCAATAACAGATGGGGACAAAATGAATCCCAGAAATAAGATCCTCTGTACGCCAAAAAGACACTTTGATCCCTTCACATACAGAGCATTCTCTCTCAAAATCTGGAATACAGTTCGAACATGTTTCACATGAGAGTCCCAGTCATTAGAAAAAATCAAGATATCATCCAAATAAACAATCAGAAATTTGTCCACAAAATCCCTGAAAATGTCATTCATGAAGGACTGGAAGACGGAAGGAGCATTAGTGAGCCCAAAGGGCATCACTAGGTACTCAAAATGCCCTTCAGGGGTATTGAATGCCGTCTTCCATTCATCCCCGTGCTTAATGCGAATAAGGTTATACGCCCCCCTGAGGTCAAGCTTGGTAAACCAAGTAGCGTTTTTCACCCTGGAAAACAGGTCAGAAATCAAGGGTAACGGGTATTGATATTTTCCAAGAAATATCGTCACTCCTGTGTCTGCAAATTGAGATTCTGGTTTGGCTATTATCCTAGGTCATGTGATAAGGCTCGTTAAAGGGTCGACATTGACTTGTAGGATTGCTACCTTCCAAAAAGGGGGCACTAGAGTTCTAGCTCTCTTCCTCTCTGAAGAGACAATTTGCATAATTAGCATATTTCCCAGAGGAGCATTGCGGCTTTAAGTCTCCTCATCTGCATGCTTAGCATGTTGATCTCCGCAAGGAGTGACGATATTTCTTGGACAATGGTCTGACGCCTCTCACACAGCCAAACCAGATCTCCGCTTTGCACTGACGAGGGGCTGAACCCGAAACACAGTGTCTGCAAATTGAGATTCTGGTTTGGCTATTATCCTAGGTCATGTGATAAAGC
Source organism: Oophaga sylvatica (assembly GCA_033576555.1). NCBI lineage: Eukaryota > Metazoa > Chordata > Amphibia > Anura > Dendrobatidae > Oophaga > Oophaga sylvatica. Next base: position 53,182 of record JARQOD010001832.1, on the reverse strand, counting down.
TCGTTAAAGGGTCGACATTGACTTGTAGGATTGCTACCTTCCAAAAGGTGGCACTAGAGTTCTAGCTCTCTTCCTCTCTGAAGAGACAATTTGCATAATTAGCATATTTCCCAGAGGAGCATTGCGGCTTTAAGTCTCCTCATCTGCATGCTTAGCATGTTGATCTCCGCAAGGAGTGACGATATTTCTTGGACAATGGTCTGACGCCTCTCACACAGCCAAACCAGATCTCCGCTTTGCACTGACGAGGGGCTGAACCCCGAAACACAGTGTCTGCAAATTGAGATTCTGGTTTGGCTATTATCCTAGGTCATGTGATAAGGCTCGTTAAAGGGTCGACATTGACTTGTAGGATTGCTACCTTCCAAAAGGTGGCACTAGAGTTCTAGCTCTCTTCCTCTCTGAAGAGACAATTTGCATAATTAGCATATTTCCCAGAGGAGCATTGCGGCTTTAAGTCTCCTCATCTGCATGCTTAGCATGTTGATCTCCGCAAGGAGTGACGATATTTCTTGGACAATGGTCTGACGCCTCTCACACAGCCAAACCAGATCTCCGCTTTGCACTGACGAGGGGCTGAACCCCGAAACACAGTGTCTGCAAATTGAGATTCTGGTTTGGCTATTATCCTAGGTCATGTGATAAGGCTCGTTAAAGGGTCGACATTGACTTGTAGGATTGCTACCTTCCAAAAGGTGGCACTAGAGTTCTAGCTCTCTTCCTCTCTGAAGAGACAATTTGCATAATTAGCATATTTCCCAGAGGTTCATTGCGGCTTTAAGTCTCCTCATCTGCATGCTTAGCATGCTGATCTCCGCAAGGAGTGACGATATTTCTTGGACAATGGTCTGACGCCTCTCACACAGCCAAACCAGATCTCCGCTTTGCACTGACGAGGGGCTGAACCCCGAAACACAGTATCTGCAAATTGAGATTCTGGCTTGGCTATTATCCTAGGTCATGTGATAAGGCTCGTTAAAGGGTCGACATTGACTTGTAGGATTGCTACCTTCCAAAAGGTGGCACTAGAGTTCTAGCTCTCTTCCTCTCTGAAGAGACAATTTGCATAATTAGCATATTTCCAGAGGAGCATTGCGGCTTTAAGTTCCTCATCTGCATGCTTAGCATGTTGATCTCCGCAAGGAGTGACGATATTTCTTGGACAATGGTCTGACGCCTCTCACACAGCCAAACCAGATCTCCGCTTTGCACTGACGAGGGGCTGAACCCCGAAACACAGTGTCTGCAAATTGAGATTCTGGTTTGGCTATTATCCTAGGTCATGTGATAAGGCTCGTTAAAGGGTCGACATTGACTTGTAGGATTGCTACCTTCCAAAAGGTGGCACTAGAGTTCTAGCTCTCTTCCTCTCTGAAGAGACAATTTGCATAATTAGCATATTTCCCAGAGGAGCATTGCAGCTTTAAGTCTCCTCATCTGCATGCTTAGCATGCTGATCTCCGCAAGGAGTGACGATATTTCTTGGACAATGGTCTGACGCCTCTCACACAGCCAAACCAGATCTCCGCTTTGCACTGACGAGGGGCTGAACCCGAAACACAGTGTCTGCAAATTGAGATTCTGGTTTTGCTATTATCCTAGGTCATGTGATAAGGCTCGTTAAAGGGTCGACATTGACTTGTAGGATTGCTACCTTCCAAAAGGTGGCACTAGAGTTCTAGCTCTCTTCCTCTCTGAAGAGACAATTTGCATAATTAGCATATTTCCCAGAGGAGCATTGCGGCTTTAAGTCTCCTCATCTGCATGCTTAGCATGTTGATCTCCGCAAGGAGTGACGATATTTCTTGGACAATGGTCTGACGCCTCTCACACAGCCAAACCAGATCTCCGCTTTGCACTGACGAGGGGCTGAACCCCGAAACACAGTGTCTGCAAATTGAGATTCTGGTTTGGCTATTATCCTAGGTCATGTGATAAGGCTCGTTAAAGGGTCGACATTGACTTGTAGGATTGCTACCTTCCAAAAGGTGGCACTAGAGTTCTAGCTCTCTTCCTCTCTGAAGAGACAATTTGCATAATTAGCATATTTCCCAGAGGAGCATTGCGGCTTTAAGTCTCCTCATCTGCATGCTTAGCATGTTGATCTCCGCAAGGAGTGACGATATTTCTTGGACAATGGTCTGAGCCTCTCACACAGCCAAACCAGATCTCCGCTTTGCACTGACGAGGGGCTGAACCCCGAAACACAGTGTCTGCAAATTGAGATTCTGGTTTGGCTATTATCCTAGGTCATGTGATAAGGCTCGTTAAAGGGTCGACATTGACTTGTAGGATTGCTACCTTCCAAAAGGTGGCACTAGAGTTCTAGCTCTCTTCTCTCTGAAGAGACAATTTGCATAATTAGCATATTTCCCAGAGGAGCATTGCGGCTTTAAGTCTCCTCATCTGCATGCTTAGCATGCTGATCTCCGCAAGGAGTGACGATATTTCTTGGACAATGGTCTGACGCCTCTCACACAGCCAAACCAGATCTCCGCTTTGCACTGACGAGGGGCTGAACCCGAAACACAGTGTCTGCAAATTGAGATTCTGGTTTGGCTATTATCCTAGGTCATGTGATAAGGCTCGTTAAAGGGTCGACATTGACTTGTAGGATTGCTACCTTCCAAAAGGTGGCACTAGAGTTCTAGCTCTCTTCCTCTCTGAAGAGACAATTTGCATAATTAGCATATTTCCCAGAGGAGCATTGCGGCTTTAAGTCTCCTCATCTGCATGCTTAGCATGCTGATCTCCGCAAGGAGTGACGATATTTCTTGGACAATGGTCTGACGCCTCTCACACAGCCAAACCAGATCTCCGCTTTGCACTGACGAGGGGCTGAACCCCGAAACACAGTGTCTGCAAATTGAGATTCTGGTTTGGCTATTATCCTAGGTCATGTGATAAGGCTCGTTAAAGGGTCGACATTGACTTGTAGGATTGCTACCTTCCAAAAGGTGGCACTAGAGTTCTAGCTCTCTTCCTCTCTGAAGAGACAATTTGCATAATTAGGGTATTGATATTTCACAGTAATATTGTTCAAGAGACGATAATCAATACACGGCCTTAATGAACCATCTTTTTTGGCCACAAAGAAAAAACCGGCACCTAAGGGTGAAGAGGATGGTCTGATATGACCCTTCTCCAATGATTCCTTGATATAAGACCGCATAGCGTCATGTTCAGGTACCGACAAGTTAAAAAGGCGACCTTTAGGGAATTTACTACCCGGCACTAATTCAATAGCGCAGTCATAGCTCCTATGGGGAGGCAAGGATGCAGATTTACTTTCGCTAAACACGTCAGAAAAATCAAACAAAAAGTCAGGAACATCCTGAGCCTGGGGGGAGGCAGAAAAAAACAGGAGTGTTGGTATTAACACATTGGCAGCCCCAACTGGTTACAGACACAGATTTCCAATCCAAAACAGGATTATGAGACTGTAACCAAGGGAAACCCAGCACGATAATGTCATGCAGATTATATAGAACCAAAAATTTGCAGCACTCCTGGTGATCAGGTTCAACCCTCATTATCACCTGAGTAGAAAACTGGGGTTTATTCTCAGCCAAAGGGGTAGAATCGATCCCCAGTAGGGGAATAGACTTCTGTAGGGGTATCAAGGGAAACCCACAACGTTTAGCAAAATCATAATCCATCAGGTTAATAGCTGCTCCAGAATCAACGAAAGCCTGAGCAGAAAATGAGGACAGAGAGCATATCAGAGTGACAGTTAATAAAAACTTAGTCTGAACACTACCCAAGACAACTGAGCGTGCAAAACGTCTTCCCCGCTTAGGGCAGACTGAAATAGCATGAGAGGCATCACCACAGTAGAAACATAACCCATTGCGCTTTCGAAACTCATGACGCTGTGCCCCAGACACCACTCTATCACACTGCATGGGTTTAGAAGCTGGTTCACAAGGCAACACCATTCCACGCATACTTCTCCGCTCACGCAAACGTCTGTCAATTTGAATCGCTAATGACATAGAATCATTGAGACCAAGGGAGCAGGGAATCCCACCATAACATCCTTTACATTATCTGACAGACCCTTCCGGAAAAGGGCCGCCAAAGCGTCGTCATTCCACTTGGTCAGGACTGCCCACCTACGGAATCTCTGACAGTATAACTCAGCGTCATCAAGCCCCTGATTTAATGCCAACAAGGTTTTTTCAGCTTGATCAGTGACATTAGGCTCATCGTACAATAACCCCAAAGCCTGAAAAAACGCATCAACATCACTCAAAACAGGATCCCCAGGTATCAGGGAAAAAGCCCAATCCTGAGGATCGCCGCGCAGGAGAGAGATGATAATTTGAACCTGCTGCGCTGCGTTTCCTAAGGACTTAGATTTTAAGGCAAAAAACAATTTACAATTATTTTTGAAATTCTGAAACTTAGCTCGATCCCCTAAAAACAAATCTGGCATGGGGATCCTAGGTTCCACAACAGGCAACCTAGCAAGATATGCAGCAATACTCTGAACCTCAGTGGCAAGCTGATCCACACGGCCAGACAACTGTGCAAACTCCATTGGGAGAAAAGATCCTCCCCAGCACCCAGAGATACAGAGGAAAAAAAAAAAAAAATGCAACAAACAGAAAAATATCTCTGACAACTCTGACAACCTTTTTTCTTTCACAATATTTTTTTTTCCCTTCTGTGAGTACCATACAATTTTCAATTTTTTGGCCGGTGATACTGTTATGCTTCGGTAGCTGAGGAGTGCAGGTAAAAAAGGCAATACACCAGAGAAGTTGGAATCTATGAGATTGCAGTACCCTGACAAACCACCACAACTAGAGGCAGCCGTGGAGCGTTCCTACGTTGGTCCTAGATGCCTCGTCACAGCCTGAGAAACTAACTACACCTAAAGATAGAAATAGGAAAGCTATCTGCCCCGGAGCAGAACCCCAAAGATAACAGAAAGCCCCCAAACATGTAATGGAGGTTAGACAAGAGGAAATACTGACACAGAAAGAAAATAGTATGAGCAAACGCTGGGGCCCAAACTATCTAAATAGAAAAGGATAGGAAGGGTACTTACTGCAATCCCAGAAAACCCTGAAAAGCACCAACTCTACTAATTTCAAAATAACCTGAGATCACACGACCTCTACCACCTAAATTAGTTCTCTGGAGTAACAAAATCAAAACAGCAGCCACTGAAAAAACTGGAAAAAGCAAAAGAACAAAACTCAGTGGCTGAACTAAACTGAGAGGGCAGAAGCCCCCGGAAGGGACCCTGAAGGCCCCCAAAGAAGTGCAGGACAAAATGCAAAAATATAGCACAAACACAAAAGAAGCAAAAGTCTTATCTGTAAGCAGGAGATGCAGACACAACACAGCAGGCTACAAGGGAAACTGGAATGAAGGATTCAGACCAGAACAATTGATCACCGGCAACCCTGATGGGAAAATGACTCCCTTATATAAGACCAGTCAGTAACACCTGATTCCCAGTCCTCACAATCTTCACTAGCACCGCTTGTAACCACCAGAGGGAGCCTCTGCTCAGAACTCATCTCAAACCCATTCACAACAATGGGTTAACCATTCAAAGAATGAGTCAGACAACAGGCTGGTTCAATCTCCGTGCATGCTCTGTACTGCTACTGGCGTCAGTAAGAGCTCAGCAACTGCCTTTATTTCTACAAGCACAAAGTTATATAGTATGCATATCAGGGTGGAGTAACGGGTACCTAAAGAGAAACAGTATAGCCATATATGGATATGTATAGTATCCTAACGTCTGGATTGGTTCCACTGTTCCTTTAGCCCATTCCTTGAATGATGTAACTTTTGGCTGATGCAATCTTCTTGGAATGTAGGATCCGGCTCTATTCCTCAGAGATGGGTCTTAGCTAAATGCCACGTAGCAAGGAAAACTTATTGCTTGAATATGTAAAATGGAAGCATGCCACGTAGCAAGGAAAGCTTATTGTTTGAATATACAAAATGGAAGCTAACATATAAGCATTATATATAAAAGTACAAAAAGCATCATATAAAAGTACAAAAATATATTTTAACCCTGACAACACCACCTTATTTTTATACACCGCCGAGGCAACGTGGTAATGGCAACGATCCATGTTACCAGCAGTTGTAGTTTTTAAAATATTTTCAAAAGTTTTTTGTTGTGTATATTTTTTTTACATTGTTAAATTTTTTTAATAAAAATCTTATTTATCTAGTGAATTGTGGTCTTTTATTCTTATGTTTGTTATTGATGTCAACAATATTGTTGACAACTATTAAAATGTTGTATTTTTATTCCATCTACTTGTTTCTACTTGTCACACACGGGGTCATGGGAGTACCAGCAGTTATAGGAGTTCCAGCATTGAAATATAATGAAAAATATTTCAAAAATTAACAACATTTCTTTTAAAAGCCCTGGTCACACTAGCGCTAAAACCTTATATTAAAAAATAATACACCAGAGCTGCGTATATAAACTTCAAATATATAATATATATTTGTGCCATATATAACTTTTTAATAGAAAAAAAATAAAAATAAAAAAACAATAAAATAATACAAATAAATAATAATAATAAAAAAAAAAAAAAACAAAAAAATTAACGACTGCCCCCCTTTTCTAGGGCAGCCACAAACCTCTCCAGCATCACCCCGTGTTGATGCATGGCTGCCATCAGCCGACGGTGTGACAGCAACAGGTCCTGGGCAGTGTGGATTACTGTGGAGGTAATGGTAACAGTTAACAGGGAATTCTGTTGCAACATCAACATGTACATGTTTGCTGTTTAACACTTACGGTTTTGGGGGACTGCGGTTCCCCTGATGATCCGCTGACTGCCCACCCAGAACCTGCAGCACCGCCGGCTAGGGAAACACAGAAAAATATATATATATCACAACAGCCATTACACATTTTAAGACCTAACAAAGTTGTCAAACTAGTTGGAAGCTTATATTATGTGCGTAAATTACCTAAAGGCGAGCCTACATACGCGTCACTCCGTGACACGGGAGAGAATCCTAGGGGGGATGGGGACGATGACCCCAAAAGTGGAGGCGGGGTAGGTGCAGGTGGAGGGGTAGCTGGGGAAGGTGCTGCAGGTGTTGATGGCGCTGCGGGGGATGATGGTGCAGCTGGTGAAGGTGGTGCTGCAAATAAAAAATAAAATTCAGTCAAATAATCCTTCTACAAACCCCGTCACTGGTGGTACTCCCATCACTGCCAGTACTTAAATCAATGCCTGTAACCCCCTCACTACTGGTGCTCCCATCACTGCCTGTAAACCCATCACTGCCGGTACTCCCATGACTGCCGGTACTCCCGTCACTGCGGGTGCATTGATATAGGTAGATAACCCACAAAACATAACCTCTCCAGATACCCTCATCAATACTCACTCAGATGCCTGCGTAACTGGGCCCGGATGCTGGCGACCTTCTCGCTGGAGCGGTATCGAAGGTCCGCCAGCTTTTTGTGGATCTGGGTTGTGGTCCGCTGCACACCAAACCGTCTCTCCAGGCCCCGCCGGATTTTACGCAGGACTACCTTCTTGTGGCGCATAGGATGTGCCACAGGTAGCCTGCAGTCATAATCCCACTTTTCTATTTTTATGATGAGGTAGCGCACCTCCGCGTCTTTCCACGGAGCGCAACACTGTCTCGCTCTCGCCGCCATTGTACCAAACAAAAACGCATGAAGGACGCCAGGGTCATGACGTCACAGCGCATGTACGTGCGGTCGCACTTGCGACGTGAGACGCGATTGCGATCACAAAATGACCGGTAGCAGACATGCCCCCAGCCACACACAGATATGAGACGCTGTTGCGATCGCAAGATGATGGTTCCCAGCTAGGCACCCCTGCCTATCAAGGCATGAGCAAGGACGATGCGATTAACTGGCCTACTTGCCAGCATCAGATCTAGTGGGCTACTGACAGCTTACTTTTTTACCATGTTTACAAAAGTTTTCATTCATTGTAATTACTTCAGTAATAGTCATTTTATAAACTGTCACTTTGCGATCGCAATGGCGTCTCATGTCTGTGCGTAGCTGGGGCACCATGTGAGAATTGTCACCTTACGATCGCAGTGGCGTCTCATGTCTGTGCGTAGCTAGGGCACCATGTGAAAATCGTCACCTTGCGATTGCAGTGGTGTCTCATGTCTATGCGTGGGAGCGGCACCATGCTGAGAATCGTCACCTTGCGATCGCAGTGGCGTCTCATGTCTGTGCGTAGCTGGGGCACCATGTGAGAATCGTCACCTTGCGATCGCAGTGGCGTCTCTTATCTGTGCGTGGGAGGGGCACCATGCTGATAAGTCACTTTGGTATCGCAATGGCGTCTCATGTCTGTGCGTAGCTGGGGCACCATGCTGAGAATCGTCACTTTGCGATCGCAATGGCGTCTTGCGTCGGATTCGAGCACGCAAGTGTGACACAAAGGATTCCCTGGTCAATTTAGACCTTTACCTCCAAATTTTTTTTTTTTATTTTTATCACAATTTTTTATCTCTTATATATGACAAAATATATATATATATTATTATTTTAACTTTATATATGCAGCTGTGGTGTATTATTTGTTATTATTTTTAATTATAAGGTTTGAGCGCTAGTGTGACCATGGGCCTTTATAATAAATCTTGTAAATTTTTGAAATTTTTTTCTTTTTATTTTTTTAACAATGCTGGAACTCCTATGACTGCTGGTACTCCCATGACCCCGTGTGTGACAAGTAGATACAATGTAAAAAAAATATATAAACAACAAAAAACTTTAGAAAATATTTTAAAAACTACAGCTGCTGGTAACATGTTTCGTTGCCATCCCCATTACTCCCTCCCCACATCTCACCCATCATTAGACCTTCTCCCATATTGGTAAAATAATTGAAAGAACACGAAGGCATTTTTAAAATAAACATTTTTTATTATTAAAAGATAGTTAAAAAAAGGCAAAAGTAAAACATTCTCAAAAGCAAACTTTATCTGCTGCTGCCAACTCACTGCACCAGGCCCATTAAAGTATTGGCAGTACTTGTCTCAGCTGGCCTTCGCATCGTCCTTGCTCCTTTCTTGATTTACAGGTTGAAGGACTGCAATAGCGGGATCATTGTCATGCCATTCTCCAAGTACCACGTCACCATTGCTGTCCGAGTCCATGAAGCCTGGCGGACTGTAAGTAACAGCATCGCGTTTTCATAGAAAATTGTGCAGCACACAACAGGCCAACACCACAGAGTCTATCGATTCCAGCTTCATGTTGATTGGAGTGTGAAAAACCCTGAAGCGGTTGGCCATTATGCCGAAGGCATTCTCAACAACGCGCCGTGCCCTAGACAGTCTGTAGTTAAAAATACGCCTTTCCCCTGTCAAAGTCTTTTGTGGGTATGGTTTCACAAGATGCGCATGAAGTGGGAAGGCTTCATCGCCCACAATAACAAAGTTAAGGTTGGCGGTGGTGTCCACGTTGGTTGGCAAGTTAAGTTTATTATTCAACAACCGTTCACCAAAAGTAGTGTGCTCCAAAACGTCACCGTCAGAAACCCTTCCATTAATGCCAACATTAATGTTTATAAATTCATAATTGGCATTAACAAGGGCCATGAGGATCATGCTGAAGTAGCCCTTGTAATTATAGAAATAGGATCCGCTTTTGGCTGGTTGCATGATCCGCACATGTTTGCCATCCAAGGCACCACCACAGTTTGGGAACTGCCAAATCCGTTCAAAATCAGAGGCAATTATTTGCCATTCCGCCACTGATTTGGGAAAAGGCATGTAGCTCCGTAAACTGCGGACGATGGCGTTGCATGTCTCTGGAATTAGTACGCCAAGCAGCGATTGAGAAACAGCATCAGAAAACTGCAAGTCTTTCATTGAACGTCCAGTTGCCAGAAATCGCAGCGTTACTGCCAAACGTTCCTCTGCTGAAACAGCTGCACGCATCCGTGTATCCTGCCGTTCAATGAGTTGCCTCACACATTCCAGTAGGAGCTTGAATGAATCCTCCGACATCCGTAGATAATTTCGGAAATCCTGCGGATTCTTCCCCTTCAACTCCCTCACTAGATGCATGTGGGTGAATTTGGACCTCTGCTCCAGCCATTCTCTGGTCCACATGCAACGCTTTCGTTTGGAGTGCCTCTCTTCCACCCGGCCTCTTCTTGTCATCTGCCTCCATCATAATGCATGCACAATCACACGCTCTGCGGTGGTCAGGTTCATTATGTGCAACCTGTACGGTAAAGAAGAGAAAAGTTAATTACTTTTACTAAAGTGTTTAAACAAAATAAAATAAAGAATAAAAAAATAAAAAGTAATTGTTTATTGCTAAATTTTCAGTTAACATTTAAAAAACAGTTTACAAAAGCCTAAAATGGTGTGGGGGGTGTAAAATAAATAAAGCAGACAAAAATAAAAGGTGTAACAAGAAAAACGCATCACACAACATCACAAACAATATGTACCTTGAATCCAAATATCCAGAAGATCCAAATCCAAATGGCAAAGATAAAGCGCTCTAGCGACTCAGACAGGATCGCAAAACCCACACACTATCCTCGCAACAATGCACAAAGGACACTGTAGCGACTCTGACAGGATCGCAAAACCCCGACACACGATACTATCCTCGCAACAACGCACAAAGCACAGAACGTTGGAGTCATCCACAAAGCGCTCTGGAAACAATGGATGGGGGCGCAGTTAATATTGCTGAGGTGATGTTGTGGTCACCAATCGGAGCTGAAGGGCGTTACTAAAGAAAACCCAGTCCCGCCTGTGCTGCTGACATATGAGTCGTCAACAAAGTCGCACATCGTTCACAAAAGGTGTCAAACACAGCGATTCAGGCTCACCAGCGGGACGCCAATGATCAAAATACGGCCCAAACCGTTCGTGCACGATCAGCGACATCGCAGCGGGGGCCACATCGCCGCTACATGTCACACACAGCGACATCGCTAACGATGTCGCTGCTGCATCATAAAATCTATGTCGCTTGCGCAATCTCGCTAGCGATCTCGCTTAGTGTGGCATACCCTTAAGATGGCGATGCTGAGGAGTCCAGAGTAGAGCAGTGCATAGCGAGGAGAGGTATTTCATTTTTTTTAATGGCTGGAGCAATATATGGGGAGCATTATACACTGGAGCCTCATATATGGGGCCCATCATATACTAGAGCATCATATGGGGTTCATTATTTATGGGGCATCATATAGGTTATGGAGCATCATATGGAGCACATATGGGGCCTATTCTGTATGGAGCATTATATGGAGCCCATTCTGAATGGAGCAATATATGGGGCTCATTATTCTGTATGGAGCATCATATATGGTGCTCATTATTCTGTATAGAGCAATATATGGGGCTCATTATTCTGTGTGGCGCACTATGTGGTGCCCATAATACTGTATGGAGGACTATACTGTCCGTTTTTTGAGCTATTGTAGAATTTAAAATAGATATCAATCATGTAATGTAAGAAGTGAAGTATTTGGCATTGTACTGTACCTATATTTCTCTGCCGTATCGGAGCATCATGAATTGTGATATGTGCTAAAGGGGCCCACTGAGACTCTTTAGCCTGGGGCCCACGAAAACCTCAAGCGAGCACTGCCCGCCCCACAACTTTAGCCAAATAGCCCCCAGTTTTCAATGCGTTACTATTATTATAAAGTTAATTAAGGTTGCCAAGCTTAAGAAATAAGAATTGATGTCGTTGGTATTGAAATGGGCACTGTGGGTGTGTTTACTGTCCTCCACTCCCTGCTGACTTTTATTCCCCATTGACTTGCATTGGGGTCGGATTTTCGACTCCGATCCGACCATTTCCGTTAGTCGGCCGACTACGTTCGACTCGACTTTTGAGAAAGTCGGGTTTCATGAAACGCGACTGGACCCTAAGGCTAAGTTCACACGTTGCGGAATTGCCGTGGAAATTTCCGCGGCAATCCAGCACTTCTCCCGCGGGAGATACACATTTTTTTTGTATGCGTATTCCCGCCAGAAACTAGCATTTTGCAAGCGTAATTAGCTTGCAGAATGCTAGCGTTTTCCTAGCGATCTGTAGCATCGCTTGGAAAACTGATTGACAGGTTAGTCACACGAGTCAAACATAGTGTTTGACACGTGTGACCAACTTTTTACTATTGATGCTGCCTATGCCGCATCAATATTAAAAATATCTAATGTAAAAATAATAAAAAAAATAATAAATAATGACATTCTCACCTTCCGGCGGCCCCTGCAGCTTTCCCGCCTTCAGCGACGCTCCCGGGAAACTCCCGGTCCCAGGAGTCCTTTGCGACAAATCACCCCGATGACGTAGCATCACGCGAGACCGCTACGCCATCTGGGTGATTCTCACAAAGGACTCTTGGTACCGGGAGTTGCCGGGAGCGTCGCTGAAGGCGGGAAAGCTGCGGGGGCCGCCGGAAGGTGAGAATGTCATTATTTATTATTTTAATTGTTGTTTTACCAGGGATATGGTACCCAGGGCCTGGAGGAGAGTCTCCTCTCCTCCAAACCCTGGGTACCATCGCACATGAACCGCTTACATTCCGCAAAATTAATGAACATGTTGCTATTTTTTCCGCGAAGCATTTTTCGCGGAAAAAAACGCAACATGTGGCCAAAACTTGCGGAATCAATTAACATGTATAGGATGCTTAATGCTTGCGTTTTTTTTGCATTTTTACCGCGGAAAATCGCGGAAAAAACACGAAAAAAAACGCAAATATTCCTGAACGTGTGCACTTAGCCTAAAAAAGGCAAAGTCGCTCATCTCTAATAAGAACTATTCTTGTACTGTCGTCTGTTTGCTCTTTCTGTCTCACAAAAATCTGAATAATGCTCCGGTCACATTTATCCTGGACTATACACTAAGCGCCTACATCAGAGTTTCTATGTATTCCACCAAAACTACATTTAAAACAAAACCACCAATGGAACCACTCACTTATGAAGCACATGGAGTCCCTTTGGACTCTGGTTTCTGTTCAAGCGATGTCCCATCATTTTAGACATTTTTTTTAACTCACAAGTATAGTTTACCACAGTTCTGTGCATGCCTAAAAATATGGATACCACCGGAATAGACACCAAAGGGAGGCCAAAGTATCTTCAACTGCCTCATTAAAGGGAGTGGTTCTGTATTGTATTTTTGTGCGATTTACAAGGAAATCCCAATCTTAATGATCAACATAGAACACAAAAATGTGATACAGCCTTATACTGAAAGAGATCAAAAGATGTTATGTACACCAAAATGTTACCAATAAAAACCCTAATTTATCCTACACAAAACAAGCCTCAACTCAAGTCCATCATCTGTCAGTGGAAATATAAGTGTTTCCCATGTAACTGGCAAAACAAAGACTCTGGAAAAGTGACATGTCTCCAACACCCCCTCAAATAAAATCCAGTAAAATCTGCACTCCCAGATTCAAATGTCCCCTGCTTCTGAGCTCCACTGTGCCTAAACCGCAGTAATTGGCCACATGTTTGGCATTATTGTAATGGGAGAGTGCACTTAATTTACAGGGTGTCTGTCTCCAGAAGGAACAGCTGGGCACAATGTATTGGGGCACTACAATAGATGAGGGTTCTATGCTCTATGGGGGCACAATGTATAGGCAGTAGGAATGAGTGATACTTGGATATCACTCAAGTATTACAGTGCTCAGATGCGCTCATTACTCGGCGAGTAATAGGCAGTGATCAATGTAAAACTTGAATCCTCGCCCTGCATCTTTGGCGCCTGTTATGCAGCCAATAAGCATGCACGGATTCCCTGTGAGTCAATGCAGTTCCATAACCATGTTGATTGTGGCATTACTGTGACTGGCTGGCCGTCTGACTTCAGCAGGGATTATAAAAGGACAGGTGCCGTCCTGCTTGGCACACTGACGCCATAGCACAGCTCTGAGACATTTCTATTGGAGGGAGAGAGTGCTTTTCTAGGCCTGTGCGTGCACAGTATAATGAATCAGAGTCCTGTACAGTAGTATTGATACTGGTGCTGAAGCTGAGCCATCATACAAACAGCCCTTCTATGGGCTAATCGTTTGCAGCAAATACAATCTGCATTTAGCCTAAGGAGGGAAGGGAGAGCGTTACAGAAACATGAAGAGTGACAGAATCCTGTCTGTATACAGAGATAAGGCCTGTGCAGTCTGTTGGCAAATGTATGGCTGCATTTTTCTTTGTGTGGGTTCAAAACATTGAACATATTTTGATCCATCAAGTATTACGTGCCTTGAGGCAGGCCCGGATTCCTAATCTGTGGGGCCGGGCAGATGCCTGGTGGGCTGGCGGCTCTGCAATAAAAAGTGGGCCGCCGGCCCTTTGAAACACCTTACTAAAGGCACTGTGTGCGTGCACTCTCTCGCTTGCATGTGCTGACAAGGACCGCGGCGGCCCTTGTCAGATCGCACATGCACACGTGCAGCTGCGGCCCCTGTCAGTGTGTGCTAGCATGAGAGCGCGTGCACACAGATCCTTCAGTCACAAGATTGAAAGAGCTGCCGTGGCGTGCAGGGCTCTTCTGTCTGACTCTGGCCAGTACCAGCGTCGGAGCAATTTTTTTTAATTTCCTGCTGTACTCACCAGTGTCAGCCAGGGATCAGCTCCTCTGCTCGCCCGACAATGGACCCACCTCAGCTGTTTATCCTCCCCCCATCTCAGGGACCTGTGTGAGTCCCAATATTGAAACTTTGCTTTAGGTATATACAGCACTTGTAGTACCACCTGTATAATATATACAGACTGCTGGATATTAGTGTTGAGTGATACTTTCCGATATCCAAAAATATCGGATCGGAATGGTATCGCCGATATCACTAAAATATCGGCGATACCCGATACCGATACCGGAAGTCCCATGTAAGTCTATGGGAACAAAATATCGCAACTAAAAAAACCCTTTCTTTCCTTGTAAACACTAAATATACACACATAGAATACATATATATATATATATATATAATATATATATACACGTCATTGTGACATATATATATATACACATATATGTATAGTTTATACACTTCTACATAGTAAAATAGCCTCTGATTCAATTGCCGGGTAAAGCGGCTTCTGTGAAAAGACAGAAGCACCCGACATGAAATTACACTTGGTGTACATAGGGTTAACCATGTCTTTTCATGTCCTTTGCTATCTGATTTGCACAAACAATTACATCAGTCTATGTGTGCAAAATTTCACACCTGTAGGGGTTAATTAAAGTTGTAAATTCGTTGTAAAAAAAACGGACTTTTTTGCTACGAATTTACACCTTTAATTAACCCCTACAGGTGTGAAATTTTGCACACATAGACTGATGTAATTGTTTGTGCAAATCAGATAGCAAAGGACATGGTTAACCCTATGTACACCAAGTGTCATTTCATGTCGGGTTCTGCATTTTCACAAAAGCCGGCAATTGAATTAGCGGCTATTATACTATGTAGAAGTGTATGAACTATAAATATAAATATATATATATATATATATGTGTCACAAATTCAATGACATGTATATATATATATATATATATATATATATATATATATATGAGGTGTAAAATTGTTTAAAAAAAATGCGTGGGCTCCCGCCCTATTTTCGCAACCAGACAGACAAAGCCAGCGAATGGGGGCAGATAATAATAGCCCAGAGAGGGACCATTATTTTTGCCCCCCCCCTGGCTACTAACATCTGCCCCCAGACACCCCAGAAAAGACAAATCTATAATTAGATTCGCCCTTTCTGGCACTTTGCCCGTCTATTCCCATTGCCCTGTAGCGGTGGCGAATGGGTTAATATGGGGTTAAAGCCACCTTGCAATTGAAAGGTGACCTTAAGCCAGGTTAATAATTGAGAGCTGTCAATTAGACAACTATCAATTATTAATCCTATTGCATGAAATAAAAATAAAACACACACACTTTAATTAAAATCATTTTAATGAAATAAAGACACATGTTTTTGACCATCTTTTATTTGACTGCAAAAACCATTTCCTGTAATAAAAATAAAATAAAAAAGCAAAATTATTCTTAGCTATCCCATGCACAGTCAGGTCCCACGGTGTAATCCTTCAGAAAGGGTTAATGTTTACTGCAGGGACCGCAGCTAATGCTGCAGCCTCACAGTAAACCCCCAAATGAATGAGTTCCTCTCCTGGCTGACAGGAGAGGAAGTGGAAAGCTTAATTGATTGCTTTCCACTTTCACTTCAGGTCAACCAGGGACACAGTCAGTGATGTCAGAGGGAACTGATTAACAAAAATAGGGGTTCCCTTAAAAAAAAAAATGGCGTCGGGTCCCCCCTATTTTTGTTAACCAGCCTGATGAAGCAGACTGCTGAGCAGTGGCGTACCGTGAATGAAACAGACCAAGCAGCTGCTATGGGGCCCGGACAGGTGAGGGGGCCCTCAACGGTCGGGTAGCTGTGCTGACACAGTACTACTAGGGGGTCGGCGGGGGAGGGGGAGCGCAGCTCTTCTATATACTCACCCCTCCTGGTGGGTCTGTGCAGCCCCTGCTCTTCTCCCACGGTCTCCGACGCCTGTGTTCAGCGGTCAGGTGGTACCGCTCATTACAGTCATGAATACGCACATATTCATGACTTTAATGAGCTGTCCCGCGTGACCGCTGAACACTGGCGGCGGAGACCGTGGGAGAAGAGCAGGGGCTGCACAGACCGCACCAGGAGGGGTGAGTATATAGAAGAGCTGCGCTCCCTTGGGCCCACCAGAGAAAAAATATTCTTGGGGCCCACCATCATACTTCCCAACCTTTGAAGAAGGGAAAGAGGGACAAAGGCTGTGGCACGCTGTGCCTGCTGCAGCAAATTTTAGGCCATGCCACGTTGCACCACAGACTGTCCAGGAGTTGGTGGATGCTTTAGTCCAGGTGTGGGAGGAGATCCCTCAGGAGACCATCTGTCGCACTCATCAGGAGCATGGCCAGAAGTTGTAGTGAGGTCATACAGCATACCTCCCAAATTTTGAAGACAGGAAAGAGGGTTAAAGGCTGCGGCGCGCGTAGGGCGTCGCTGCAAATTTTAGGCCACGCCCCGACCACACCCATTTAACAGCTAATCACACCCATATCCTGGCCCCAAGCGTACCCATTTAGCACTGCTGATCACACTGACTGGTAATGAGGGCACAGTGGCTGGTACTGAGGAAAAGAAAGAAAAAGCAGCGAGAGAGAAAGAACAAACAGAGAAAGAAAGAGAGGAAAGAAAGAAAAGAGAGAAAGAAAGAACAGAGAGAAAAAAGAACAGAGAGCGAGAAAGAAAGAAATGTCACGCGGTCTTATGATATGTGTACAATGTCAGCAAACCATTCTTAAAAGAACAACACTCCATACAACATATAGATTAGCAACATCAGCATGTAAATATAGAATAGATTTACCTGACACGATATCCGTTGAACTCAGGGTTAATCTTGAGGACTTGATACACTGTCACAGGAAAGAGGAGGACCGGGGGTCTAACCTGACCCTAAACTGGGGTCCTAACTAATCCCTCACCTTGGAGGTACTGATAATGGTTCAGAGGTCCAAGTCTCCAGCCTAACCCTGTCTCCTATCAGTCCCTGAACCCTGTAATCAGTCCTAAGAAGGATTCTGATTACCACCAAACGGATATGGGCTGATCTCTGCTAAATACACAGATTAGACATATAAGACAGACTGGAGAAAACACAGACTTGCATACACACTCAAACACAGAAGGAACATAAATGATCTGGGATATTAAACTCTAAGCAAGGTGAGCTTAAAACAACTAAGGAGCTCTTTAACTTAAGTCTATACAGATACAATCCTATCTGTGGTCTGCATGAAGAATTTCACTGGCAACTCCCAACACAGACAACCAGAGATTTAAAGGAAACCAATCAACAAATAATTAATTGCAGCCGGGAGAAAACTGCACCCAGTCCCAGAACTGAGCACAGACAGAATTAACTCCCTAACTGCCAAACACAAAGAAACAGCAACTCAGCTGTGAGAAGTCAGAATGTGCAACCGCGACGATCTTCGTGGCGATGCACACATGACAGTACCCCCCCTTCTACGAGGGGCCTCCGGACCCTCAGGGCCAGGTTTGCCCGGGTGAGTTCTGTGGAAGGTCCGCACCAAACGATCTGCGTTAATGTCAGACGCAGGAACCCACGTCCTCTCCTCTGGACCATACCCCTTCCAATGCACCAAGTACTGAAGGGACCGGCGATTCAGACAATGAGTCAATGATCTTTGACACTTGAAACTCCAAGTTACCATTGACCACCACTGGAGGAGGAGGTAGAGGTGATGGTATGACTGGTGCCACGTACCTCTTAAGTAATGACTTGTGGAACACATTATGAATTTTAAACGTAGGAGGGAGGTCCAGACGAAATGCCACAGGATTAATTATGGAACTGATCCTGTACGGCCCGATGAATCTGGGGCCCAGCTTCCAGGAGGGAACTTTAAGTTTTATATTCCTGGTAGACAACCATACCAGATCGTTCACATTAAGATCTGGACCAGAAACTCTCCTCCTATCAGCCATACGTTTATAACGGTTCCCCATAGCACTCAGATTATTCAATACACCTCTCCACACTGAAGCAAGTGACGACGAGAAACGCTCCTCCTCAGGAACCCCAGAAGGGCCCCCCCCATTGAATGTACAAAACTGGGGATGAAAACCATATGCCCCAAAAAACGGGGACTTACCAGTGGACTCGCTCCGCCTGTTGTTAAGAGCGAACTCTGCCAGAGGCAAGAAAGAAGACCAGTCCTCCTGGTTCTCTGAGACAAAACACCGAAGATAAGTCTCTAGGCTTTGATTCAGACGCTCTGTCTGACCATTGGTCTGCGGATGAAAAGCCGAGGAAAATGACAATTGCATCCCCCGACGTAAACAAAATGCCCTCCAAAACTTGGACACAAACTGAGACCCCCTATCTGACACCACATCAGAAGGCAACCCATGAAGTCTCACAATCTCCCCAATGAACACCTGCGCCAGAGTTTTAGCATTAGGGAGGGCAGGAAGAGCAATGAAATGTGCCATCTTACTGAACCTGTCAACAACCACCAGTATGACAGTCTTCCCTGACGACTGAGGAAGGTCCGTGATGAAGTCCATAGACAAATGAGTCCATGGACGCTCCGGAAGTTTCAAGGGTAAGAGGGTCCCAGACGGACGGGTATAAGGGGTCTTAGAGCGAGCACAAACCCCACAGGACGCGACAAAAGTTAAAACATCTTTATTAACGTTAGGCCACCAAAACCGGCGAGAAAGGAGATCTAAAGTAGCCTTACTCCCTGGATGTCCTGCTAAAGCAGAATTATGATGTGCCTCAATAACCTTTTGTCTCAACTGATTTGGGACAAACAGTCTCCCTGGAGGTCCTGCAGGGGCGTCCCCCTGAGCCTCTAACACCTCCTCCTCAAGCTCAGAACATACAGCCGACACTACCACCCCCTCCTGAAGGATAGGAATCGGGTCATCCATTTTCCCGGCCCCTGGGAAACTGCGAGACAAGGCATCCGCCTTAACATTCTTAGATCCAGGGCGATAAGTGACAACAAAATTAAACCTGGTAAAAAACAACGACCATCGAGCTTGTCTGGAATTCAGACGCTTAGCAGATTCCAAATACAGCAGGTTCTTGTGATCAGTAATGACGGTGACCGGGTGGACTGCCCCCTCCAAAAAGTGACGCCATTCTTCAAAAGCCAACTTAATGGCCAAAAGTTCCCTATTGCCGATATCATAATTCCTTTCGGCGGACGACAATTTTTTAGAAAAGAAAGCGCACGGATGCCATTTACCAGGGGACGGACCCTGGGACAATATTGCACCCACCCCTACGTCAGACGCGTCCACCTCCACAACGAACGGCTGTGATGCATCTGGTTGGATGAGAACGGGTGCCGAAGCAAAACATTTTTTCAAAGAGGAAAAAGCTTGGCAAGCTTTGTCCGACCATTTAGAAAAATCCGTCCCTTTTCTTGTCATGTCAGTGAGAGGTTTGACAACAGATGAGAAATTACAAATAAATTTCCGGTAGTAGTTAGCAAACCCCAGAAAACGCTGCAGAGCCTTAAGATCCTCTGGCTGATCCCATTCAAGCACTGCTCTCACCTTTTCAGGGTCCATACGGAAACCGGAGGCTGACACCAAGAAACCCAAAAACTGAAGTTCCTGTACGGCGAATACACACTTTTCCAGTTTGGCGTATAGTTTATTGTCTCGCAAGATCTGCAACACCTGTCTCACATGCTCCTGGTGAGACACAAGATCTGGTGAGTAAATTAAAATGTCATCCAAATATACGACCACAAACAGCCCCACCAGATGACGAAAAATGTCATTAACAAAATGTTGGAATACTGCTGGTGCAGTAGTCAGACCAAAAGGCATGACAAGGTTCTCATAATGTCCCTCCGGCGTGTTAAACGCCGTTTTCCACTCATCCCCCTCTTTTATCCTAATCAGATTATACGCCCCCCTGAGATCCAATTTAGAGAACCATTTGGCGCCAACAATTTGATTGAAGAGATCAGGAATCAGAGGGAGTGGATACGGATCTCGAACAGTAATCCGATTAAGTTCGCGGAAATCCAAGCAAGGGCGTAGGCCTCCATCTTTTTTCTTCACAAAGAAGAACCCCGCGGCCACTGGGGAAGATGAAGGTCTAATATGCCCTTTGGCCAGACTTTCCGAAATATAATCTTTCATAGCCTGCCTCTCAGGACCAGAAAGGTTATATAACCTAGCTTTAGGTAACTTAGCATCAGGAAGTAAATTAATAGAGCAGTCATACACGCGATGAGGAGGCAACTCCTGACACCCCTCCTCAGAGAACACATCCCCAAAGTCCTCCAAAAAAGGAGGCAAAGTACTAGGCACGACCGCACTGATGACTGTGTTCATGCAGTTACTTTTGCAAAACTCCCCCCATTGGCTTATATCTCTGGACTGCCAATTAATCACAGGGTTATGTTTAACCAACCAAGGAAGTCCCAACACAATAGGAGTAGGTAGACCCTCCAACACATAACAAGATAATAGTTCCCTATGTATTGCCCCTACCCGAAGGTCAAAGTTATGAACCTCATGAACAAAGCTACCTTGGCCGAGAGGCCTGGCGTCAATGGAGAATATAGGGATCGGTTTGACCAATACACTCAGATGCATACCTTGAGCCTGAGCAAACTGAGCGTCAACCAGATTAGCCCCGGACCCACTATCAAGAAGAACAGAAAATCTCTCCACTCTCGTACCAACCACCACCTCCACTGGTACAAGGAACTGAGAAGAACTAGCGGACGAAATACATACTCCCAGGTTGTCGTCCACCACACAACCTGGGATTAACAGTTTTCCGGCGACTTTTTGCTCAACAAGGCACGGGATGGACATCCCCCAACAAAATGTCCCTCTTTCCCGCAGAAGAAACACCTTCTAGTCCTGCGGCGTACCGCCAATCCCCTCCTACGAAATGATGTCCCTCCCAACTGCATAGGCTCCTCCGAACAGACAAGGGGAACCTCAACATAAGGGACTTTAGTAGTAGGTGGAGTAACAACAGGGGGCGGAGTTACCTCGCACCTCTCCCGGAGCCGTCTATCAGTACGGATAGCTAGGGCCATAGCAGCCTCCAGTGATGGAGGAGAATCATACTGAGCCAAAACGTCCTTTAATTTGTCAGAAAGCCCATGACAAAACTGGCTCCTAAGAGCTGGGTCATTCCACTGAGTATCTGTGGCCCATCTACGGAACTCAGAAGCAAATTCCTCCGCCGGACGATCTCCCTGCTGTATCTTACGTAATTTTGTCTCAGCAAGAGAGACCCGATCTGGGTCATCATATACCAAACCCAGGGCAGTAAAAAATCGATCTACTGACTGTAGAGCCGGGGATCCTGGAGGAAGGGAGAAGGCCCAGGATTGAGGGTCCCCTTGTAGGAGCGAGATAACAATTCCCACTCTCTGCTCTTCACTCCCTGATGATCGAGGCCGAAGCCGAAAATACAATTTACATGCTTCCCTGAAGGTAAAAAATTTGTCTCGCCCACCAGTGAACCTGTCCGGGAGAGCTACTTTAGGTTCAAATCTGGTTTGCTCCGAGGGAGACAAAACTTTGGACTTAATGTCCGTCAGCTCCATAGATAATCCCTGCAATTGCAGAGCCAGCTGGGCTACTGGATCCATGGCAACTGGGAATAATTTTATTGGCCAGTGAAAATGTCACGCGGTCTTATGATATGTGTACGATGTCAGCAAACCATTCTTAAAAGAACAACACTCCATACAACATATAGATTAGCAACATCAGCATGTAAATATAGAATAGATTTACCTGACACGATATCCGTTGAACTCAGGGTTAATCTTGAGGACTTGATACACTGTCACAGGAAAGAGGAGGACCGGGGGTCTAACCTGACCCTAAACTGGGGTCCTAACTAATCCCTCACCTTGGAGGTACTGATAATGGTTCAGAGGTCCAAGTCTCCAGCCTAACCCTGTCTCCTATCAGTCCCTGAACCCTGTAATCAGTCCTAAGAAGGATTCTGATTACCACCAAACGGATATGGGCTGATCTCTGCTAAATACACAGATTAGACATATAAGACAGACTGGAGAAAACACAGACTTGCATACACACTCAAACACAGAAGGAACATAAATGATCTGGGATATTAAACTCTAAGCAAGGTGAGCTTAAAACAACTAAGGAGCTCTTTAACTTAAGTCTATACAGATACAATCCTATCTGTGGTCTGCATGAAGAATTTCACTGGCAACTCCCAACACAGACAACCAGAGATTTAAAGGAAACCAATCAACAAATAATTAATTGCAGCCGGGAGAAAACTGCACCCAGTCCCAGAACTGAGCACAGACAGAATTAACTCCCTAACTGCCAAACACAAAGAAACAGCAACTCAGCTGTGAGAAGTCAGAATGTGCAACCGCGACGATCTTCGTGGCGATGCACACATGACAAGAACAGAGAGCGAGAAAGACTAGAGAGAGAAAGAAAGACTAGATAGAGAGCCAGAGGCGTAGCTAGGGTTTTGGTTTAGTGGGGGCGAAACTTCTGAGTGGGCCCCTAATCAGAGAACCTCAGCAAATGACCGCGCTGTTGCCAAAAATAATCTATATATAAAAAGACCAATATTGATATTACCGCCATATGGTCTGTGGTAAATAATACCAGTCCTACAGAACATATAATAGATTACAGCACAGGTACAGATAATGACTTACCGCTGATGTTCTTTCTAATGGAATTGTTCACTTTTCATTTCTTTTCCATCTGGCCCAGACCGACATGACGACTTCTCCAGCCAGGACTCGACTGCAGAAATTACAACAAAGACACATTTCACTTCTCATATTTTTAGCACTGTCTTGGTCACCAATTGGTGTAAGGTTCTTTGTCTCTGTTAACATAATCCTTGAAACTCAGTTTTCCGTCGGCCATTTTGCTTTCTGTCTTTCTGCAGCTCTTGCCCTCAGTTAATATGGAGTTTCCAGTTTTCATGTTCCCGCCCTGATTCTTCCCTCTTGCTTCTTAAGCAGCCTCAGCTGAACAATCAGTGCTCCTGAATCAAGCCTCAGTCAGTCTGTGACCTGACTCCTGGAAGCCTTGGACTTGTACTCCAGCTATTCCCTACTGAGGAACCTTGGAACACTTTTGGACTCTGGGAACCTGCTGTTTGGTGAATCCATGTTTGCAGAGGAATTACGGTACAGAGAAGAGATCCTGAACCTGCTTTGGAGATTTATTGTAGTGCTTGAAGTTACTCTGGCCTGCTGTGTCTCCTGTCGCTGTTCCTGCAAACTGTGTGAACTTTTCAGCATGCTTGTATGAAGTAATACAAGTCATTTCATTTCAACCTATGTCTCCTGTGTTTTCCTCGCACCCAAGCACAAGACGCTATAGGAACTGTACACTATACATGACAAGATTCAGGAGCCAATGTTTAGTGTCTGCTGGGTCTGGGAAAGCCGTGTCTGCTGTGACTGTGGATATCAGATGTCCGTTTAATACCTTATGTGATGACAGTGGTTGTGACTTCTCACAACCATTCCAGGTGAGCGCATTCCCTTAAAATTTTACTCTGGAGTGTTACCACAGGTAAACACTATTGTTTTTTTTTTTTTTTCTTCCTCTTCTCCTTCCAGCACCTCTGCCTTAAAAGATCTGGAAGATGGAGGCCCGCATAAAGGAACTTTGCGGAGTGACTGATACAATCCTTTCAGATGTACAGACTTTAAAAACCCGTTTTGCAAGCCTACAGGACCTCACTAATCATAATTTGCAAGTGTTTGGACAGACTACCCAGGAATTGCGAGCCAGGATTGAGGCTCTAGAGGAACGAGCCCAGGCTCCTGCCATAACCCCAAGTTCTGGGATCCCCAAATTACCTCCTTTTCGTTTTGGCGGTGAACGTGAGAAATTCAGGGGATTTATTAATCAATGCAATTTATTTTTCTCTGCACATGCTTCACAATTTCCCACTGAACGATCCAAAGTGCTTACTATAATCATGTTGCTTACCAATAAGGCTTTGATGTGGGCAAACCCTCTGATTGAGACTGAGGATGATTGTTTGAATCACCATGATGCTTTTATTTCAGCCATGGGGCAGGTGTTTGATGACCCCAATCGAGGTGCAACAGCTGAAGCAGCCATGTTAACTTTGCGCCAAGGTAAGCGTTCAGTAGCCGAATATGCCCTGGATTTCAGGAGATGGGCTCTTGATACCACTTGGGACACTTCCGCTAAAAAATCTATTTTTCGGAAAGGGTTGTCTCCACTGATTAAGGATGAACTTGCTCGTGCCGACCCTCCCACTGCGTTAGGTGACTTTATTAACTATTGTATCCATATTGATGCTCGTCTGACTGAACGCAGACAAGAGAGATGGTTCGAAAATAATCGCACTAACCTTTTACTACCTCCCTCCTCAGCTAAGGAACCTTTGAGTAGGATCACAAGGGAACCAGAACCTGAACCCATGCAGGTGGACTCTTTACAAAGACGGGTTAGTGATGCACGCAAAGAACATCGTATAAAGGAAAATCTATGTTTCTACTGTGGTAAGTCAGGGCACTTCATTATAAACTGCCCCAGCCGTTCTCGTAAGACTACTGCAGCAGTCATTCACTGTGAGTGTTGCGAGAGGAGCTCTGTCATGTCCGAGCCTCAGGCTCCAGAGAGATCTGCTGCAAGAGATCTTGATTTCTCTGACTTAAACTCTGTTAGTTCTGGGGACGATGACGGTATAAACGCTGCAATTTTTCAAGTTTCCTCAGCGGTGTCCCAGCTGAGTTGTAAAAGAAGCAATTCTCATTGCTTCCTTTCCATCAAACTCTGGGTTGACTCAGTCTGGGTGTCTAGCTCTGCTATGATCGACTCAGGAGCAAGTGGAAATTTTATGGATATCTCCTTTGCTCTGAAACAGGGGATACGTTCAGTGAAGAAGGCTACTCCAGTACAGATGGAGACTGTGGATGGCTCTCTACTGACTTCTGGACCAGTGGATCAAGAAACAGAGCCTTTGAGGGTCCTTATGGGTAAAGATCTCAAGAGAAAATGTCTTTTTTGCTTATCTCTTCTCCCCACTTTCCCATCATTCTAGGGCTACCATGGCTGCAGGCGCAGAATCCTACGATTAACTGGGAGACCAAGGAATTACACTTTCCGGAGAAACAGATGAGTCAAGGAGTTTCAGCTTGCTCTGTTCCTAAAGGAACCATGTCAGTCCCTGAACTACCAGCTGTATACCAGGACTATGACGATTTATGTGACAAGAAGAACGCTGATCAGCTTCCTCCTCACCGTCCATATGATTGTCCAATTGAATTATTACCCGGAGCCGAGATACCTTTTGGTAAGATCTACCCCCTAGCGGGGCCCGAGCTAAAAGCTTTGAAGGGTTATATAGACGAAAATTTAGCCAAGGGCTTCATACGCCCCTCTTCATCTCCCGCAGGTGCACCCATCTTCTTTGTGAAGAAGAAAGATGGATCTCTGAGACCCTGCATAGACTATAGGGAACTCAATAAGGTTACTATTAGAAACCGTTATCCATTGCCTTTAATCCCTGAGTTGTTGGAGAGAGTGCGGCATGCCAAAATTTTCTCTAAACTGGATCTCCGTGGGGCCTATAACTTGGTCTGTATCAGACCTGGGGATGAATGGAAGACTGCTTTCAGGTCACGCTATGGACACTTTGAATATCTAGTTATGCCTTTTGGTCTGAGTACCGCCCCAGCCACTTTCCAACACTTCGTGAATGATATCTTCAGGGATCTCCTAGATACATTTGTGGTGATTTATCTGGATGATATTCTAATTTTTTCTAACTCCACAGAGGAACATCATGGACATGTGAGAATGGTCTTAGAACGCCTAAGACAAAACCATCTCTACATCAAACTTGAAAAATGTGAATTCCATTGGACCGCAATTCAATTTCTGGGGTATGTACTATCTACGCAAGGGATTAGTATGGATGGAAGCAAGACCCAAGCCATCAAGGATTGGCCAATTCCTAGAAATGTGAAGGAGGTTCAGCGTTTCATCGGGTTTGCCAACTTCTATAGACGTTTCATTAAGAATTTTTCTGAGGTAGTGTCACCTATCACCCAACTTACCCGGAAACAGTCTAGGTTCTCCTGGACCCCGCAAGCTCAGGAAGCATTTTCCTGTTTAAAGGATAAATTTACCACCGCACCTATCTTAGTACATCCCAACCCCGAGCTTGCCTTCATAATAGAGGTGGATGCTTCAGACTGTGCCGTTGGAGCTATACTCTCTCAGAGAACAGGTGAGAAGAATGTCTTGCATCCCTGTGCCTTCTTTTCCCAGCAGTTGTCTTCGGCTGAGAGGAACTACGATGTGGGCAATAGAGAATTGTTGGCCATTATTGCCGCCTTCAAGGAATGGAGACACCTTCTTCAGGGAGCTGCACAGCAAATAGTCGTCCTGACAGACCATCGTAACCTTGAATTTATCAGGTCGGCTAAGTGCCTGACTCTCGCCAGGCTCGCTGGAATCTTTTCCTAAACCAATTTAATTTTGTCATTTCTTATAGACCAGGATCACGCAATGGAAAGGCTGATGCACTCTCTAGGATTCATTCAGCAGAGACACGTCCACTTACTCCTCCTAAGACTATTCTTCCTGACTCTAGATTCCTGGGAGTGATTCATAATCAAGACCTACTTAAGGACATCAAGGAAGCATACCATGCGGATTCTTTGTTGGCTCAACCCCCAAGGGTCTTGTCTTTAAGAATGGTGTGTGGATTCAGGGACAACGTCTGTATATACCTGAAACAGTCAGATTGAGAGTATTGCAACTCATCCACGATTCCAAGATAGCCGGGCATAGGGGAATTCTAAAGACACAAGAATTTCTTTCTCGTTTCTTTTGGTGGCCCACTTACAGGAAAAATGTCTTAAACTATGTCACTTCATGTGAAGTCTGTGCAAGATGCAAAACACCTCGCTCCTCACCAACTGGTCTGTTGCAACCTCTTCCCACCCCGTCCCGCCCATGGGGATCCATTTATATGGACTTCATTGTGGAGTTACCAACCTCTCAAGGGAAGAACACCATTCTAGTGGTGGTTGACCGTCTAACAAAGGCAGCTCATTTTATCCCTTGTGTCGGCTTACCCACTGCAAAACAGACATCAGACTTGATGATTAAGAATGTGTTTCGCTTACATGGAGTACCGGATGAGGTCATTTCGGATCGAGGGGTGCAATTCACTTCAAGGTTTTGGCAAAATTTCTGTGCAGCATTGGACATTAAAGTAAACCTTTCTTCTGCTTTTCATCCCCAGACTAATGGACAGACAGAACGAACCAATCAGACCCTGGAGCAGTATCTCCGCTGTTTTATCTGCCACCTACAGGATGATTGGGTGGATCTACTTCCACTGGCTGAGTTCTCTTATAACAACTCTCAGAGCGCCTCCACTAAGCAGTCTCCTTTTTACTCCAATCTAGGTTATCATCCTAACATTCTTCCTCGATTTCCCATAGATACGCCCTTGCCGGCAGTGGCTGAAAGAATCACTTCTTTACAAAAGAATATGGATCTTCTAAAGGAAAATCTAGAATTGGCTCAGGAAAGGTACAAGAAAGCAGCAGATAAATTTCGTAAACCTGCACCAGCTTTCAAGGTAGGAGATTTGGTCTGGCTGTCAACCAGAAATCTTAAATTAAAGATTCCATCGTCTAAATTGGGACATAAGTACATTGGACCTTATAAGATCAATAAGATTATAAGTGCTGTTGCTTGTCGTCTTCAACTACCCAGAACTATGAGAATCCACCCTGTCTTTCATGTATCCCTACTAAAGGCTGCAACACCCAATACGTTTCCTGGACGTTCTTCTCCTTGCCCTGACCCAGTGCTGGTCGATGGTCAGGAAGAATTTATGGTGGAAAGGATTCTAGATTCCAGGTTGTACAGAAATCAGTTGCAATATTTGATTAAATGGCAGGGCTACCCAGTGGAGGACAACTCATGGGAACCAGTCAATAATGTAAATGCTCCTCGCCTGCTCCGCCAGTTTTATCAGAGGTACCCTGACAAGCCTGGTCTGAGGTCATCCGGAGGTTGTCCCTAGGGGGGGAGTAATGTAAGGTTCTTTGTCTCTGTTAACATGTTCCTTGAAACTCAGTTTTCCGTCGGCCATTTTGCTTTCTGTCTTTCTGCAGCTCTTGCCCTCAGTTAATATGGAGTTTCCAGTTTTCATGTTCTCGCCCTGATTCTTCCCTCTTGCTTCTTAAGCAGCCTCAGCTGAACAATCAGTGCTCCTGAATCAAGCCTCAGTCAGTCTGTGACCTGACTCCTGGAAGCCTTGGACTTGTACTCCAGCTATTCCCTACTGAGGAACCTTGGAACACTTTTGGACTCTGGGAACCTGCTGTTTGGTGAATCCATGTTTGCAGAGGAATTACGGTACAGAGAAGAGATCCTGAACCTGCTTTGGAGATTTATTGTAGTGCTTGAAGTTACTCTGGCCTACTGTGTCTCCTGTCGCTGTTCCTGCAAACTGTGTGAACTTTTCAGCATGCTTGTATGAAGTAATACAAGTCATTTCATTTCAACCTATGTCTCCTGTGTTTTCCTCGCACCCAAGCACAAGACGCTATAGGAACTGTACACTATACATGACAATTGGACTATTCTCAACCTGCACAAACTCCTCATCCTGCTGATACCCCAATACTGAGCCGCTGCTGCCATATGTGTCCCTATTACTGCACCTGATACCCCAATACTGAGCCGCTGCTGCCGTATGTGTCCCTATTACTGCACCTGATACCCCAATACTGAGCCGCTGCTGCTGTATGTGTCCCTATTACTGCACGTGATACCCCAATACTGAGCTGCTGCTGCTGCCGTATGTGTCCCTATTACTGCACCTGATACCCCAATACTGAGCCGCTGCTGCCGTATGTGTCCCTATTACTGCACGTGATACCCCAATACTGAGCTGCTGCTGCCGTATGTGTCCCTATTACTGCACCTGCTGTGTGGTTCTGTGTGACCTCTAAATTTTAAAGCACCCCTCTAGAATATAGTAATGCCGGGTGCAAGTGCCCTAGAAAACAGTGACCACATTTTGTCCCCTAGACTGTAATAATGCCCTGTGTGCCCCTTTGACAGTCACAGTAACCCGAGTTCCCCTATAACAATAAGTGTCCACTTTACATTTAATAATGTCCCAAGTCTCCCCTGTACATCTCCCCTATACACAGAATAATGTCCCTCACTGGATATATACTGACCCCTTAATGTCCCAAACTATTTAATGGGTCCAACACTGTATGATGGCCCCTAGATAGCATCCATACAGCATAATACACCAGATTGTCCTCAATATAGTATAATGCACCCCCATAGGCAGCCTCTATATTATAATAAACCCCCATAGGCAGAGTCTATAATATAATGCACCACCATAGGCAGCCGCTATATTATAATGCACCCCCATAGGCAGCCTCTGTAGTATAATGCATCCCCATAGGGAGTCTCTGTAGTATAATGGACCCCAATATGGAGCCTCTGTAGTATAATGCAGCCCCCATATACAGCCTCTGTAGTATAATGCACCCCCCATATACAGCCTCTGTAGTATAATGCACCCCCATTAAAAAAAAAAAACAATACTCACCTCCCGGCTCCTGTGCTGCTCACTGTTCTCCCTCTCAGCGTCTGACAGCGGGTGCCGGCAGGTGATGTCATCGCGCCCGCTGTCAGACGCTGAGAGGGGGATTATGGGAGAGAAGGAGCGCTCGCTCCTTCTCTCTCTATGCGGTCAGCTGTATCGGCTGGATGCCGATACAGCTGACCCTCCGATGACGGGTGGGGGGCCCACTGCTGGCACCGGGCCCCCCCAACGCCTGTTCAGGCCCCATAGCTTCTGGGCGGCAGAGCAGGAAGATCGATTATCCCTGCTCTGCCGCAGAATGTAACTGTATCGGCGTGCTGTGCACGCCGATACAGTTACTGTAGCGTAGCTCTGGGTGGGCCCCCTCAGAGCGCGGGGCCCAGGGCCACCGCCCCCTCTGCCCGCGACCTATCCTTTCAAATCAGGGCCCACCACGCAGGAGCTGGGGCCCACCGGAGGTTTCTCCGGTGGCTCAGTCCGACCCTGCTTGCCAGCCTGATAATACCAGGCCACAGCAGTCTGCTTATCTTTGCTGGTTAACAAAAATAGGGGATCCCGTGAAAAAAATTTGGCGTGGGGTCCCCCCTATTTTTGTTAACCAGCCAGATGAAGCAGACTGCTGAGGCCTGGTTTTTCAGGCTGGTAAGAAGCCAAGATCCATGGACCTTGCCAGCCTGATAATACCAGGCCACAGCAGTCTGCATATCTTGGCTGGTTAACAAAATAGGGGATCCCCTCGAAAAAAAATTGGCGTGGGGTCCCCCCTATTTTTGTTAACCAGCCAGATGAAGCAGACTGCTGAGGCCTGGTTTTTCAGGCTAGTAAGGATCCAATATCCATGGACCTTGCCAGCCTGATAATACCAGGCCACAGCAGTCTGCTTAGCTTGGCTGGTTAACAAAAATAGGGATCCCCTCAAAAAAAAAACGGCGTAGGGGTCCCCTATTTTTGTTAACCAGCCAAGTAAAATGCAGACTGCTGCGGCCTGGTATTAAAAGACTGTCAAGGCCCATGGATTTTGGCCCTCAACAGCCTGATAATACCAGGCTACAGCAGCCCCACATTTGGCGCATCAAAAGATGTGCCAATTGTGGCACTTTACCCGGCTCTTCCCACTGCCCTGTAGCGGTGGCAAGTGGGGTAATAAGGGGTTAATGTCACCGTTGATTGCACGCTGACAATAAGCCCGGTTAATAATGGAGAGGCGTCAATAAGACACCGATCCATTATTAATCCCAAAGTTTTTAAATGTATAAAAAAAAGACAAAGCAAGAAAAAAGTCTTTTAATGAAATAAAAGAGACAACACAGTTTTCATTTCTTTTATTATACACTCATTCCTGCGACGCCATCGATCTCCTGTAAAAAAAGGAAAAAAAAAAACCAACAGTATACCACCTGTCCGACGCAGTCCATAGTAACGATTGTCCCACGACGATCCAGCTCTGCTACATCGCAATGACAGGCATCGCGACGTCAGCACAGCTGATTACCTGCTTCCCCAGCGGTGACGTCATCGGACTGACTGCTTTACGGCCGGGATTATCCAGCAGTCACTGCAGTTATCGCGAGAAACTGCATGTGACCGCCGGGGAAAGATGATGGCGGCCATCAAGCAGTCCAGGCCGTGACCGCCGGAGATCTTCTGCCAGGTAAGTGCCGCTGACTCCTGACAGACCCGACCGACGGACACTGACAGTGACAGTGACAATTCCGATTCCGGTATCCGATAAGACGACAATATCGGAACTTGGAATCGAAAGTCCGATACAGCTAATATCGGCCGATACCCGATATTTGCAGTATCGTATCGCTCAACACTACTGGATATACATTATGTAGGTGATACTCAGATAAGTGTATAATCACAATATCACCTATATAATGTATATAGACTGCTGTATATACATTATATAGGTGATACTGCGACTGTGGTATTTACATTACATAGGTGATACTGGCTGCTAAATCTGTGTATAATCACAGTATCACCTATATAATGTATTTACAGCAGTCAATATACATTATATAGGTGATATATTGGACTCTGCTGTATATACATTATATAGGTGACACTGTGACTGGTGTGTATAGTCGCAATATCACCTATGTAACATATATATAGTAGTATCACCCATACAGTCATGGCCAAAAGTTTTGAGAATGACACAAATTTTAATTTTTACAAAGTCTACTGCTTCACTTTTTCTAATGGCAATTTGCATATACTCCAGAATGTTGTAAAGAGTGATCAGCTTAACAGCAATTACTTGCAAAGCCAATATTTGGCTAGAAAATGAACTTTATCCCCCAAAACACATTTCAACATCATTGCAGCCCTGCCTTAAAAGGACCAGCTAACTTCTTTTCAGTGATTGCTCCACTAACACAGGTGTGGGTGTTGATGAGGACATGGCTGGAGATCAATCTGTCATGATGATTAAGTAAGAATGACACCACTGGACACATTAAAAGGAGGCTGGGTGCTTGGCATCATTGTTTCTCTTCTGTTAACCATGGTTATCTCTAAAGAAACACGTGCAGTCATCATTGCAATGCACAAAAATGGCCTAACAGGGAAGAGTATCGCAGCTAGAAAGATTGCACCTCAGTCAACAATCTATCGCATCATCAAGAACTTCAAGGAGAGAGGTTCCATTGTTGCCAAAAAGGCTCCAGGGCGCCCAAGAAAGACCAGCAAGCGCCAGGACCGTCTCTTAAAAGTGTTTCAGCTGCGGGATCGGGCTCCCAGCAGTGCAGAGCTTGCTCAGGAATGGCAGCAGGCAGGTGTGAGTGCATCTGCACGCACTGTGAGGCGGAGACTCTTGGAGCAAGGCCTGGTCTCAAGGAGGGCAGCAAAGAAGCCACTTCTCTCCAGAAAAAACATCATGGACAGACAGATATTCTGCAAAAGGTACAGGCAGTGGACTTCTGAGGACTGGGGTAAAGTTATTTTCTCTGATGAATCCCCTTTTCGATTGTTTGGGACATCAGGAAAACGCCTCATTCGGAGAAGACAAGGTGAGCGCTACCACCAGTATTGTCTCATGCCAACTGTTAAGCATCCTGAAACCATTCATGTGTGGGGTTGCTTCTCAGCCAAGGGAATCGGCTCTCTCACAGTCTTGCCTAAAAACACAGCCATGAATAAAGAATGGTACCAGAATGTCCTCCAAGAGCAACTTCTCCCAACCCTCCAAGAGCAGTTTGACGATCAACAATGCCTTTTCCAGCATGATGGAGCACCTTGCCATAAAGCAAAGGTGATAACTAAATGGCTCAGGGAACAAAACATAGAGATTTTGGGTCCATGGCCTGGAAACTCCCCAGATCTTAATCCCATTGAGAACTTGTTGTCAATCATCAAGAGACGGGAGGACAAACAAAAACCTAAAAATTCTGACAAAATGAAAGCATTGATTGTGCAAAAATGGACTGCTATCAGTCAGGATTTGGTCCAGAAGTTGATTGAGAGCATGCCAGGGAGAATTGCAGAGGTCCTGAAGAAGAAGGTTCAACACTGCAAATATTGACTTGCTGCATTAACTCATTCTAACTGTCAATATAAGCTTTTGTTACTCATATGTTTGCAATTATATTTCTGTCTGTGATAAAAACATCTGTCAAACACACACATAAAAACCAGAGGGCAGCAGATCATGTGAAAATATAATATTTGTGTCATTCTCAAAATTTTTGGCCATGACTGTATATTGTATTTATAGCAGTCACAGTATCCCCTATACAATGTATATGGGCTGCTGCATATAAATTATATAAGTGATACTGCGATTCTGCTGTACAGTCATGGCCAAAAGTTTTGAGAATGACACAAATATTATATTTTCACATGATCTGTGTTCAGCGGTCAGGTGGTACCGCTCATTACAGTCATGAATACGCACATATTCATGACTTTAATGAGCTGTCCCGCGTGACCGCTGAACACTGGCGGCGGAGACCGTGGGAGAAGAGCAGGGGCTGCACAGACCGCACCAGGAGGGGTGAGTATATAGAAGAGCTGCGCTCCCTTGGGCCCACCAGAGAAAAAATATTCTTGGGGCCCACCATCATACTTCCCAACCTTTGAAGAAGGGAAAGAGGGACAAAGGCTGTGGCACGCTGTGCCTGCTGCAGCAAATTTTAGGCCATGCCACGTTGCACCACAGACTGTCCAGGAGTTGGTGGATGCTTTAGTCCAGGTGTGGGAGGAGATCCCTCAGGAGACCATCTGTCGCACTCATCAGGAGCATGGCCAGAAGTTGTAGTGAGGTCATACAGCATACCTCCCAAATTTTGAAGACAGGAAAGAGGGTTAAAGGCTGCGGCGCGCGTAGGGCGTCGCTGCAAATTTTAGGCCACGCCCCGACCACACCCATTTAACAGCTAATCACACCCATATCCTGGCCCCAAGCGTACCCATTTAGCACTGCTGATCACACTGACTGGTAATGAGGGCACAGTGGCTGGTACTGAGGAAAAGAAAGAAAAAGCAGCGAGAGAGAAAGAACAAACAGAGAAAGAAAGAGAGGAAAGAAAGAAAAGAGAGAAAGAAAGAACAGAGAGAAAAAAGAACAGAGAGCGAGAAAGAAAGAAATGTCACGCGGTCTTATGATATGTGTACGATGTCAGCAAACCATTCTTAAAAGAACAACACTCCATACAACATATAGATTAGCAACATCAGCATGTAAATATAGAATAGATTTACCTGACACGATATCCGTTGAACTCAGGGTTAATCTTGAGGACTTGATACACTGTCACAGGAAAGAGGAGGACCGGGGGTCTAACCTGACCCTAAACTGGGGTCCTAACTAATCCCTCACCTTGGAGGTACTGATAATGGCTCAGAGGTCCAAGTCTCCAGCCTAACCCTGTCTCCTATCAGTCCCTGAACCCTGTAATCAGTCCTAAGAAGGATTCTGATTACCACCAAAGGGATATGGGCTGATCTCTGCTAAATACACAGATTAGACATATAAGACAGACTGGAGAAAACACAGACTTGCATACACACTCAAACACAGAAGGAACATAAATGATCTGGGATATTAAACTCTAAGCAAGGTGAGCTTAAAACAACTAAGGAGCTCTTTAACTTAAGTCTATACAGATACAATCCTATCTGTGGTCTGCATGAAGAATTTCACTGGCAACTCCCAACACAGACAACCAGAGATTTAAAGGAAACCAATCAACAAATAATTAATTGCAGCCGGGAGAAAACTGCACCCAGTCCCAGAACTGAGCACAGACAGAATTAACTCCCTAACTGCCAAACACAAAGAAACAACAACTCAGCTGTGAGAAGTCAGAATGTGCAACCGCGACGATCTTCGTGGCGATGCACACATGACAGTACCCCCCCTTCTACGAGGGGCCTCCGGACCCTCAGGGCCAGGTTTGCCCGGGTGAGTTCTGTGGAAGGTCCGCACCAAACGATCTGCGTTAATGTCAGACGCAGGAACCCACGTCCTCTCCTCTGGACCATACCCCTTCCAATGCACCAAGTACTGAAGGGACCGGCGATTCAGACAATGAGTCAATGATCTTTGACACTTGAAACTCCAAGTTACCATTGACCACCACTGGAGGAGGAGGTAGAGGTGATGGTATGACTGGTGCCAGTACCTCTTAAGTAATGACTTGTGGAACACATTATGAATTTTAAACGTAGGAGGGAGGTCCAGACGAAATGCCACAGGATTAATTATGGAACTTATCCTGTACGGCCCGATGAATCTGGGGCCCAGCTTCCAGGAGGGAACTTTAAGTTTTATATTCCTGGTAGACAACCATACCAGATCGTTCACATTAAGATCTGGACCAGAAACTCTCCTCCTATCAGCCATACGTTTATAACGGTTCCCCATAGCACTCAGATTATTCAATACACCTCTCCACACTGAAGCAAGTGACGACGAGAAACGCTCCTCCTCAGGAACCCCAGAAGGGCCCCCCCCATTGAATGTACAAAACTGGGGATGAAAACCATATGCCCCAAAAAACGGGGACTTACCAGTGGACTCGCTCCGCCTGTTGTTAAGAGCGAACTCTGCCAGAGGCAAGAAAGAAGACCAGTCCTCCTGGTTCTCTGAGACAAAACACCGAAGATAAGTCTCTAGGCTTTGATTCAGACGCTCTGTCTGACCATTGGTCTGCGGATGAAAAGCCGAGGAAAATGACAATTGCATCCCCCGACGTAAACAAAATGCCCTCCAAAACTTGGACACAAACTGAGACCCCCTATCTGACACCACATCAGAAGGCAACCCATGAAGTCTCACAATCTCCCCAATGAACACCTGCGCCAGAGTTTTAGCATTAGGGAGGGCAGGAAGAGCAATGAAATGTGCCATCTTACTGAACCTGTCAACAACCACCAGTATGACAGTCTTCCCTGACGACTGAGGAAGGTCCGTGATGAAGTCCATAGACAAATGAGTCCATGGACGCTCCGGAAGTTTCAAGGGTAAGAGGGTCCCAGACGGACGGGTATGAGGGGTCTTAGAGCGAGCACAAACCCCACAGGACGCGACAAAAGTTAAAACATCTTTATTAACGTTAGGCCACCAAAACCGGCGAGAAAGGAGATCTAAAGTAGCCTTACTCCCTGGATGTCCTGCTAAAGCAGAATTATGATGTGCCTCAATAACCTTTTGTCTCAACTGATTTGGGACAAACAGTCTCCCTGGAGGTCCTGCAGGGGCGTCCCCCTGAGCCTCTAACACCTCCTCCTCAAGCTCAGAACATACAGCCGACACTACCACCCCCTCCTGAAGGATAGGAATCGGGTCATCCATTTTCCCGGCCCCTGGGAAACTGCGAGACAAGGCATCCGCCTTAACATTCTTAGATCCAGGGCGATAAGTGACAACAAAATTAAACCTGGTAAAAAACAACGACCATCGAGCTTGTCTGGAATTCAGACGCTTAGCAGATTCCAAATACAGCAGGTTCTTGTGATCAGTAATGACGGTGACCGGGTGGACTGCCCCCTCCAAAAAGTGACGCCATTCTTCAAAAGCCAACTTAATGGCCAAAAGTTCCCTATTGCCGATATCATAATTCCTTTCGGCGGACGACAATTTTTTAGAAAAGAAAGCGCACGGATGCCATTTACCAGGGGACGGACCTGGGACAATATTGCACCCACCCCTACGTCAGACGCGTCCACCTCCACAACGAACGGCTGTGATGCATCTGGTTGGATGAGAACGGGTGCCGAAGCAAAACATTTTTTCAAAGAGGAAAAAGCTTGGCAAGCTTTGTCCGACCATTTAGAAAAATCCGTCCCTTTTCTTGTCATGTCAGTGAGAGGTTTGACAACAGATGAGAAATTACAAATAAATTTCCGGTAGTAGTTAGCAAACCCCAGAAAACGCTGCAGAGCCTTAAGATCCTCTGGCTGATCCCATTCAAGCACTGCTCTCACCTTTTCAGGGTCCATACGGAAACCGGAGGCTGACACCAAGAAACCCAAAAACTGAAGTTCCTGTACGGCGAATACACACTTTTCCAGTTTGGCGTATAGTTTATTGTCTCGCAAGATCTGCAACACCTGTCTCACATGCTCCTGGTGAGACACAAGATCTGGTGAGTAAATTAAAATGTCATCCAAATATACGACCACAAACAGCCCCACCAGATGACGAAAAATGTCATTAACAAAATGTTGGAATACTGCTGGTGCAGTAGTCAGACCAAAAGGCATGACAAGGTTCTCATAATGTCCCTCCGGCGTGTTAAACGCCGTTTTCCACTCATCCCCTCTTTTATCCTAATCAGATTATACGCCCCCCTGAGATCCAATTTAGAGAACCATTTGGCGCCAACAATTTGATTGAAGAGATCAGGAATCAGAGGGAGTGGATACGGATCTCGAACAGTAATCCGATTAAGTTCGCGGAAATCCAAGCAAGGGCGTAGGCCTCCATCTTTTTTCTTCACAAAGAAGAACCCCGCGGCCACTGGGGAAGATGAAGGTCTAATATGCCCTTTGGCCAGACTTTCCGAAATATA
Source organism: Oophaga sylvatica (assembly GCA_033576555.1). Taxonomy (NCBI): domain Eukaryota; kingdom Metazoa; phylum Chordata; class Amphibia; order Anura; family Dendrobatidae; genus Oophaga; species Oophaga sylvatica. Next base: position 14,932 of record JARQOD010001832.1, on the reverse strand, counting down.
ATCTTTCATAGCCTGCCTCTCAGGACCAGAAAGGTTATATAACCTAGCTTTAGGTAACTTAGCATCAGGAAGTAAATTAATAGAGCAGTCATACACGCGATGAGGAGGCAACTCCTGACACCCCTCCTCAGAGAACACATCCCCAAAGTCCTCCAAAAAAGGAGGCAAAGTACTAGGCACGACCGCACTGATGACTGTGTTCATGCAGTTACTTTTGCAAAACTCCCCCCATTGGCTTATATCTCTGGACTGCCAATTAATCACAGGGTTATGTTTAACCAACCAAGGAAGTCCCAACACAATAGGAGTAGGTAGACCCTCCAACACATAACAAGATAATAGTTCCCTATGTATTGCCCCTACCCGAAGGTCAATGTTATGAACCTCATGAACAAAGCTACCTTGGCCGAGAGGCCTGGCGTCAATGGAGAATATAGGGATCGGTTTGACCAATACACTCAGATGCATACCTTGAGCCTGAGCAAACTGAGCGTCAACCAGATTAGCCCCGGACCCACTATCAAGAAGAACAGAAAATCTCTCCACTCTCGTACCAACCACCACCTCCACTGGTACAAGGAACTGAGAAGAACTAGCGGACGAAATACATACTCCCAGGTTGTCGTCCACCACACAACCTGGGATTAACAGTTTTCCGGCGACTTTTTGCTCAACAAGGCACGGGATGGACATCCCCCAACAAAATGTCCCTCTTTCCCGCAGAAGAAACACCTTCTAGTCCTGCGGCGTACCGCCAATCCCCTCCTACGAAATGATGTCCCTCCCAACTGCATAGGCTCCTCCGAACAGACAAGGGGAACCTCAACATAAGGGACTTTAGTAGTAGGTGGAGTAACAACAGGGGGCGGAGTTACCTCGCACCTCTCCCGGAGCCGTCTATCAGTACGGATAGCTAGGGCCATAGCAGCCTCCAGTGATGGAGGAGAATCATACTGAGCCAAAACGTCCTTTAATTTGTCAGAAAGCCCATGACAAAACTGGCTCCTAAGAGCTGGGTCATTCCACTGAGTATCTGTGGCCCATCTACGGAACTCAGAAGCAAATTCCTCCGCCGGACGATCTCCCTGCTGTATCTTACGTAATTTTGTCTCAGCAAGAGAGACCCGATCTGGGTCATCATATACCAAACCCAGGGCAGTAAAAAATCGATCTACTGACTGTAGAGCCGGGGATCCTGGAGGAAGGGAGAAGGCCCAGGATTGAGGGTCCCCTTGTAGGAGCGAGATAACAATTCCCACTCTCTGCTCTTCACTCCCTGATGATCGAGGCCGAAGCCGAAAATACAATTTACATGCTTCCCTGAAGGTAAAAAATTTGTCTCGCCCACCAGTGAACCTGTCCGGGAGAGCTACTTTAGGTTCAAATCTGGTTTGCTCCGAGGGAGACAAAACTTTGGACTTAATGTCCGTCAGCTCCATAGATAATCCCTGCAATTGCAGAGCCAGCTGGGCTACTGGATCCATGGCAACTGGGAATAATTTTATTGGCCAGTGAAAATGTCACGCGGTCTTATGATATGTGTACGATGTCAGCAAACCATTCTTAAAAGAACAACACTCCATACAACATATAGATTAGCAACATCAGCATGTAAATATAGAATAGATTTACCTGACACGATATCCGTTGAACTCAGGGTTAATCTTGAGGACTTGATACACTGTCACAGGAAAGAGGAGGACCGGGGGTCTAACCTGACCCTAAACTGGGGTCCTAACTAATCCCTCACCTTGGAGGTACTGATAATGGTTCAGAGGTCCAAGTCTCCAGCCTAACCCTGTCTCCTATCAGTCCCTGAACCCTGTAATCAGTCCTAAGAAGGATTCTGATTACCACCAAAGGGATATGGGCTGATCTCTGCTAAATACACAGATTAGACATATAAGACAGACTGGAGAAAACACAGACTTGCATACACACTCAAACACAGAAGGAACATAAATGATCTGGGATATTAAACTCTAAGCAAGGTGAGCTTAAAACAACTAAGGAGTCTTTAACTTAAGTCTATACAGATACAATCCTATCTGTGGTCTGCATGAAGAATTTCACTGGCAACTCCCAACACAGACAACCAGAGATTTAAAGGAAACCAATCAACAAATAATTAATTGCAGCCGGGAGAAAACTGCACCCAGTCCCAGAACTGAGCACAGACAGAATTAACTCCCTAACTGCCAAACACAAAGAAAAGCAACTCAGCTGTGAGAAGTCAGAATGTGCAACCGCGACGATCTTCGTGGCGATGCACACATGACAAGAACAGAGAGCGAGAAAGACTAAAGAGAGAAAGAAAGACTAGATAGAGAGCCAGAGGCGTAGCTAGGGTTTTGGTTTAGTGGGGGCGAAACTTCTGAGTGGGCCCCTAATCAGAGAACCTCAGCAAATGACCGCGCTGTTGCCAAAAATAATCTATATATAAAAAGACCAATATTGATATTACCGCCATATGGTCTGTGGTAAATAATACCAGTCCTACAGAACATATAATAGATTACAGCACAGGTACAGATAATGACTTACCGCTGATGTTCTTTCTAATGGAATTGTTCACTTTTCATTTCTTTTCCATCTGGCCCAGACCGACATGACGACTTCTCCAGCCAGGACTCGACTGCAGAAATTACAACAAAGACACATTTCACTTCTCATATTTTTAGCACTGTCTTGGTCACCAATTGGTGTAAGGTTCTTTGTCTCTGTTAACATAATCCTTGAAACTCAGTTTTCCGTCGGCCATTTTGCTTTCTGTCTTTCTGCAGCTCTTGCCCTCAGTTAATATGGAGTTTCCAGTTTTCATGTTCCCGCCCTGATTCTTCCCTCTTGCTTCTTAAGCAGCCTCAGCTGAACAATCAGTGCTCCTGAATCAAGCCTCAGTCAGTCTGTGACCTGACTCCTGGAAGCCTTGGACTTGTACTCCAGCTATTCCCTACTGAGGAACCTTGGAACACTTTTGGACTCTGGGAACCTGCTGTTTGGTGAATCCATGTTTGCAGAGGAATTACGGTACAGAGAAGAGATCCTGAACCTGCTTTGGAGATTTATTGTAGTGCTTGAAGTTACTCTGGCCTGCTGTGTCTCCTGTCGCTGTTCCTGCAAACTGTGTGAACTTTTCAGCATGCTTGTATGAAGTAATACAAGTCATTTCATTTCAACCTATGTCTCCTGTGTTTTCCTCGCACCCAAGCACAAGACGCTATAGGAACTGTACACTATACATGACAAGATTCAGGAGCCAATGTTTAGTGTCTGCTGGGTCTGGGAAAGCCGTGTCTGCTGTGACTGTGGATATCAGATGTCCGTTTAATACCTTATGTGATGACAGTGGTTGTGACTTCTCACAACCATTCCAGGTGAGCGCATTCCCTTAAAATTTTACTCTGGAGTGTTACCACAGGTAAACACTATTGTTTTTTTTGTTTTTTTCTTTCCTCTTCTCCTTCCAGCACCTCTGCCTTAAAAGATCTGGAAGATGGAGGCCCGCATAAAGGAACTTTGCGGAGTGACTGATACAATCCTTTCAGATGTACAGACTTTAAAAACCCGTTTTGCAAGCCTACAGGACCTCACTAATCATAATTTGCAAGTGTTTGGACAGACTACCCAGGAATTGCGAGCCAGGATTGAGGCTCTAGAGGAACGAGCCCAGGCTCCTGCCATAACCCCAAGTTCTGGGATCCCCAAATTACCTCCTTTTCGTTTTGGCGGTGAACGTGAGAAATTCAGGGGATTTATTAATCAATGCAATTTATTTTTCTCTGCACATGCTTCACAATTTCCCACTGAACGATCCAAAGTGCTTACTATAATCATGTTGCTTACCAATAAGGCTTTGATGTGGGCAAACCCTCTGATTGAGACTGAGGATGATTGTTTGAATCACCATGATGCTTTTATTTCAGCCATGGGGCAGGTGTTTGATGACCCCAATCGAGGTGCAACAGCTGAAGCAGCCATGTTAACTTTGCGCCAAGGTAAGCGTTCAGTAGCCGAATATGCCCTGGATTTCAGGAGATGGGCTCTTGATACCACTTGGGACACTTCCGCTAAAAAATCTATTTTTCGGAAAGGGTTGTCTCCACTGATTAAGGATGAACTTGCTCGTGCCGCCCCTCCCACTGCGTTAGGTGACTTTATTAACTATTGTATCCATATTGATGCTCGTCTGACTGAACGCAGACAAGAGAGATGGTTCGAAAATAATCGCACTAACCTTTTACTACCTCCCTCCTCAGCTAAGGAACCTTTGAGTAGGATCACAAGGGAACCAGAACCTGAACCCATGCAGGTGGACTCTTTACAAAGACGGGTTAGTGATGCACGCAAAGAACATCGTATAAAGGAAAATCTATGTTTCTACTGTGGTAAGTCAGGGCACTTCATTATAAACTGCCCCAGCCGTTCTCGTAAGACTACTGCAGCAGTCATTCACTGTGAGTGTTGCGGAGGAGCTCTGTCATGTCCGAGCCTCAGGCTCCAGAGAGATCTGCTGCAAGAGATCTTGATTTCTCGGACTTAAACTCTGTTAGTTCTGGGGACGATGACGGTATAAACGCTGCAATTTTTCAAGTTTCCTCAGCGGTGTCCCAGCTGAGTTGTAAAAGAAGCAATTCTCATTGCTTCCTTTCCATCAAACTCTGGGTTGACTCAGTCTGGGTGTCTAGCTCTGCTATGATCGACTCAGGAGCAAGTGGAAATTTTATGGATATCTCCTTTGCTCTGAAACAGGGGATACGTTCAGTGAAGAAGGCTACTCCAGTACAGATGGAGACTGTGGATGGCTCTCTACTGACTTCTGGACCAGTGGATCAAGAAACAGAGCCTTTGAGGGTCCTTATGGGTAAAGATCGTCAAGAGAAAATGTCTTTTTTGCTTATCTCTTCTCCCCACTTTCCCATCATTCTAGGGCTACCATGGCTGCAGGCGCAGAATCCTACGATTAACTGGGAGACCAAGGAATTACACTTTCCGGAGAAACAGATGAGTCAAGGAGTTTCAGCTTGCTCTGTTCCTAAAGGAACCATGTCAGTCCCTGAACTACCAGCTGTATACCAGGACTATGACGATTTATGTGACAAGAAGAACGCTGATCAGCTTCCTCCTCACCGTCCATATGATTGTCCAATTGAATTATTACCCGGAGCCGAGATACCTTTTGGTAAGATCTACCCCCTAGCGAGGCCCGAGCTAAAAGCTTTGAAGGGTTATATAGAAGAAAATTTAGCCAAGGGCTTCATACGCCCCTCTTCATCTCCCGCAGGTGCACCCATCTTCTTTGTGAAGAAGAAAGATGGATCTCTGAGACCCTGCATAGACTATAGGGAACTCAATAAGGTTACTATTAGAAACCGTTATCCATTGCCTTTAATCCCTGAGTTGTTGGAGAGAGTGCGGCATGCCAAAATTTTCTCTAAACTGGATCTCCGTGGGGCCTATAACTTGGTCCGTATCAGACCTGGGGATGAATGGAAGACTGCTTTCAGGTCACGCTATGGACACTTTGAATATCTAGTTATGCCTTTTGGTCTGAGTACCGCCCCAGCCACTTTCCAACACTTCGTGAATGATATCTTCAGGGATCTCCTAGATACATTTGTGGTGATTTATCTGGATGATATTCTAATTTTTTCTAACTCCACAGAGGAACATCATGGACATGTGAGAATGGTCTTAGAACGCCTAAGACAAAACCATCTCTACATCAAACTTGAAAAATGTGAATTCCATTGGACCGCAATTCAATTTCTGGGGTATGTACTATCTACGCAAGGGATTAGTATGGATGGAAGCAAGACCCAAGCCATCAAGGATTGGCCAATTCCTAGAAATGTGAAGGAGGTTCAGCGTTTCATCGGGTTTGCCAACTTCTATAGACGTTTCATTAAGAATTTTTCTGAGGTAGTGTCACCTATCACCCAACTTACCCGGAAACAGTCTAGGTTCTCCTGGACCCGCAAGCTCAGGAAGCATTTTCCTGTTTAAAGGATAAATTTACCACCGCACCTATCTTAGTACATCCCAACCCCGAGCTTGCCTTCATAATAGAGGTGGATGCTTCAGACTGTGCCGTTGGAGCTATACTCTCTCAGAGAACAGGTGAGAAGAATGTCTTGCATCCCTGTGCCTTCTTTTCCCAGCAGTTGTCTTCGGCTGAGAGGAACTACGATGTGGGCAATAGAGAATTGTTGGCCATTATTGCCGCCTTCAAGGAATGGAGACACCTTCTTCAGGGAGCTGCACAGCAAATAGTCGTCCTGACAGACCATCGTAACCTTGAATTTATCAGGTCGGCTAAGTGCCTGATTTCCTCGCCAGGCTCGCTGGAATCTTTTCCTAAACCAATTTAATTTTGTCATTTCTTATAGACCAGGATCACGCAATGGAAAGGCTGATGCACTCTCTAGGATTCATTCAGCAGAGACACGTCCACTTACTCCTCCTAAGACTATTCTTCCTGACTCTAGATTCCTGGGAGTGATTCATAATCAAGACCTACTTAAGGACATCAAGGAAGCATACCATGCGGATTCTTTGTTGGCTCAACCCCAAGGGTCTTGTCTTTAAGAATGGTGTGTGGATTCAGGGACAACGTCTGTATATACCTGAAACAGTCAGATTGAGAGTATTGCAACTCATCCACGATTCCAAGATAGCCGGGCATAGGGGAATTCTAAAGACACAAGAATTTCTTTCTCGTTTCTTTTGGTGGCCCACTTACAGGAAAAATGTCTTAAACTATGTCACTTCATGTGAAGTCTGTGCAAGATGCAAAACACCTCGCTCCTCACCAACTGGTCTGTTGCAACCTCTTCCACCCCGTCCCGCCCATGGGGATCCATTTATATGGACTTCATTGTGGAGTTACCAACCTCTCAAGGGAAGAACACCATTCTAGTGGTGGTTGACCGTCTAACAAAGGCAGCTCATTTTATCCCTTGTGTCGGCTTACCCACTGCAAAACAGACATCAGACTTGATGATTAAGAATGTGTTTCGCTTACATGGAGTACCGGATGAGGTCATTTCGGATCGAGGGGTGCAATTCACTTCAAGGTTTTGGCAAAATTTCTGTGCAGCATTGGACATTAAAGTAAACCTTTCTTCTGCTTTTCATCCCCAGACTAATGGACAGACAGAACGAACCAATCAGACCCTGGAGCAGTATCTCCGCTGTTTTATCTGCCACCTACAGGATGATTGGGTGGATCTACTTCCACTGGCTGAGTTCTCTTATAACAACTCTCAGAGCGCCTCCACTAAGCAGTCTCCTTTTTACTCCAATCTAGGTTATCATCCTAACATTCTTCCTCGATTTCCCATAGATACGCCCTTGCCGGCAGTGGCTGAAAGAATCACTTCTTTACAAAAGAATATGGATCTTCTAAAGGAAAATCTAGAATTGGCTCAGGAAAGGTACAAGAAAGCAGCAGATAAATTTCGTAAACCTGCACCAGCTTTCAAGGTAGGAGATTTGGTCTGGCTGTCAACCAGAAATCTTAAATTAAAGATTCCATCGTCTAAATTGGGACATAAGTACATTGGACCTTATAAGATCAATAAGATTATAAGTGCTGTTGCTTGTCGTCTTCAACTACCCAGAACTATGAGAATCCACCTGTCTTTCATGTATCCCTACTAAAGGCTGCAACACCCAATACGTTTCCTGGACGTTCTTCTCCTTGCCCTGACCCAGTGCTGGTCGATGGTCAGGAAGAATTTATGGTGGAAAGGATTCTAGATTCCAGGTTGTACAGAAATCAGTTGCAATATTTGATTAAATGGCAGGGCTACCCAGTGGAGGACAACTCATGGGAACCAGTCAATAATGTAAATGCTCCTCGCCTGCTCCGCCAGTTTTATCAGAGGTACCCTGACAAGCCTGGTCTGAGGTCATCCGGAGGTTGTCCCTAGGGGGGGAGTAATGTAAGGTTCTTTGTCTCTGTTAACATGTTCCTTGAAACTCAGTTTTCCGTCGGCCATTTTGCTTTCTGTCTTTCTGCAGCTCTTGCCCTCAGTTAATATGGAGTTTCCAGTTTTCATGTTCTCGCCCTGATTCTTCCCTCTTGCTTCTTAAGCAGCCTCAGCTGAACAATCAGTGCTCCTGAATCAAGCCTCAGTCAGTCTGTGACCTGACTCCTGGAAGCCTTGGACTTGTACTCCAGCTATTCCCTACTGAGGAACCTTGGAACACTTTTGGACTCTGGGAACCTGCTGTTTGGTGAATCCATGTTTGCAGAGGAATTACGGTACAGAGAAGAGATCCTGAACCTGCTTTGGAGATTTATTGTAGTGCTTGAAGTTACTCTGGCCTGCTGTGTCTCCTGTCGCTGTTCCTGCAAACTGTGTGAACTTTTCAGCATGCTTGTATGAAGTAATACAAGTCATTTCATTTCAACCTATGTCTCCTGTGTTTTCCTCGCACCCAAGCACAAGACGCTATAGGAACTGTACACTATACATGACAATTGGACTATTCTCAACCTGCACAAACTCCTCATCCTGCTGATACCCCAATACTGAGCCGCTGCTGCCATATGTGTCCCTATTACTGCACCTGATACCCCAATACTGAGCCGCTGCTGCCGTATGTGTCCCTATTACTGCACCTGATACCCCAATACTGAGCCGCTGCTGCCGTATGTGTCCCTATTACTGCACTGATACCCCAATACTGAGCTGCTGCTGCTGCCGTATGTGTCCCTATTACTGCACCTGATACCCCAATACTGAGCCGCTGCTGCCGTATGTGTCCCTATTACTGCACGTGATACCCCAATACTGAGCTGCTGCTGCCGTATGTGTCCCTATTACTGCACCTGCTGTGTGGTTCTGTGTGACCTCTAAATTTTAAAGCACCCCTCTAGAATATAGTAATGCCGGGTGCAAGTGCCCTAGAAAACAGTGACCACATTTTGTCCCCTAGACTGTAATAATGCCCTGTGTGCCCCTTTGACAGTCACAGTAACCCGAGTTCCCCTATAACAATAAGTGTCCACTTTACATTTAATAATGTCCCAAGTCTCCCCTGTACATCTCCCCTATACACAGAATAATGTCCCTCACTGGATATATACTGACCCCTTAATGTCCCCAAACTATTTAATGGGTCCAACACTGTATGATGGCCCCTAGATAGCATCCATACAGCATAATACACCAGATAGTCCTCAATATAGTATAATGCACCCCCATAGGCAGCCTCTATATTATAATAAACCCCCATAGGCAGAGTCTATAATATAATGCACCACCATAGGCAGCCGCTATATTATAATGCACCCCCATAGGCAGCCTCTGTAGTATAATGCATCCCCATAGGGAGTCTCTGTAGTATAATGGACCCCAATATGGAGCCTCTGTAGTATAATGCAGCCCCCATATACAGCCTCTGTAGTATAATGCACCCCCCATATACAGCCTCTGTAGTATAATGCACCCCCATTAAAAAAAAAAAAACAATACTCACCTCCCGGCTCCTGTGCTGCTCACTGTTCTCCCTCTCAGCGTCTGACAGCGGGTGCCGGCAGGTGATGTCATCGCGCCCGCTGTCAGACGCTGAGAGGGGGATTATGGGAGAGAAGGAGCGCTCGCTCCTTCTCTCTCTATGCGGTCAGCTGTATCGGCTGGATGCCGATACAGCTGACCCTCCGATGACGGGTGGGGGGCCCACTGCTGGCACCGGGCCCCCCCAACGCCTGTTCAGGCCCCATAGCTTCTGGGCGGCAGAGCAGGAAGATCGATTATCCCTGCTCTGCGCAGAATGTAACTGTATCGGCGTGCTGTGCACGCCGATACAGTTACTGTAGCGTAGCTCTGGGTGGGCCCCCTCAGAGCGCGGGGCCCAGGGCCACCGCCCCCTCTGCCCCGCGACCTATCCTTTCAAATCAGGGCCCACCACGCAGGAGCTGGGGCCCACCGGAGGTTTCTCCGGTGGCTCAGTCCGACCCTGCTTGCCAGCCTGATAATACCAGGCCACAGCAGTCTGCTTATCTTTGCTGGTTAACAAAAATAGGGGATCCCGTGAAAAAAATTTGGCGTGGGGTCCCCCTATTTTTGTTAACCAGCCAGATGAAGCAGACTGCTGAGGCCTGGTTTTTCAGGCTGGTAAGAAGCCAAGATCCATGGACCTTGCCAGCCTGATAATACCAGGCCACAGCAGTCTGCATATCTTGGCTGGTTAACAAAATAGGGGATCCCCTCGAAAAAAAATTGGCGTGGGGTCCCCCCTATTTTTGTTAACCAGCCAGATGAAGCAGACTGCTGAGGCCTGGTTTTTCAGGCTAGTAAGGATCCAATATCCATGGACCTTGCCAGCCTGATAATAAAAGGCCACAGCAGTCTGCTTAGCTTGGCTGGTTAACAAAAATAGGGGATCCCCTCAAAAAAAAAACGGCGTAGGGGTCCCCCTATTTTTGTTAACCAGCCAAGTAAAATGCAGACTGCTGCGGCCTGGTATTAAAAGACTGTCAAGGCCCATGGATTTTGGCCCTCAACAGCCTGATAATACCAGGCTACAGCAGCCCCACATTTGGTGCATCAAAAGATGTGCCAATTGTGGCACTTTACCCGGCTCTTCCCACTGCCCTGTAGCGGTGGCAAGTGGGGTAATAAGGGGTTAATGTCACCGTTGATTGCACGCTGACAATAAGCCCGGTTAATAATGGAGAGGCGTCAATAAGACACCGATCCATTATTAATCCCAAAGTTTTTAAATGTATAAAAAAAAGACAAAGCAAGAAAAAAGTCTTTTAATGAAATAAAAGAGACAACACAGTTTTCATTTCTTTTATTATACACTCATTCCTGCGACGCCATCGATCTCCTGTAAAAAAAGGAAAAAAAAAAACCAACAGTATACCACCTGTCCGACGCAGTCCATAGTAACGATTGTCCCACGACGATCCAGCTCTGCTACATCGCAATGACAGGCATCACGACGCAGCACAGCTGATTACCTGCTTCCCCAGCGGTGACGTCATCGGACTGACTGCTTTACGGCCGGGATTATCCAGCAGTCACTGCAGTTATCGCGAGAAACTGCATGTGACCGCCGGGGAAAGATGATGGCGGCCATCAAGCAGTCCAGGCCGTGACCGCCGGAGATCTTCTGCCAGGTAAGTGCCGCTGACTCCTGACAGACCCGACCGACGGACACTGACAGTGACAGTGACAATTCCGATTCCGGTATCCGATAAGACGACAATATCGGAACTTGGAATCGAAAGTCCGATACAGCTAATATCGGCCGATACCCGATATTTGCAGTATCGTATCGCTCAACACTACTGGATATACATTATGTAGGTGATACTCAGATAAGTGTATAATCACAATATCACCTATATAATGTATATAGACTGCTGTATATACATTATATAGGTGATACTGCGACTGTGGTATTTACATTACATAGGTGATACTGGCTGCTAAATCTGTGTATAATCACAGTATCACCTATATAATGTATTTACAGCAGTCAATATACATTATATAGGTGATATTTGGACTCTGCTGTATATACATTATATAGGTGACACTGTGACTGGTGTGTATAGTCGCAATATCACCTATGTAACATATATATAGTAGTATCACCCATACAGTCATGGCCAAAAGTTTTGAGAATGACACAAATTTTAATTTTTACAAAGTCTACTGCTTCACTTTTTCTAATGGCAATTTGCATATACTCCAGAATGTTGTAAAGAGTGATCAGCTTAACAGCAATTACTTGCAAAGCCAATATTTGGCTAGAAAATGAACTTTATCCCCCAAAACACATTTCAACATCATTGCAGCCCTGCCTTAAAAGGACCAGCTAACTTCTTTTCAGTGATTGCTCCACTAACACAGGTGTGGGTGTTGATGAGGACATGGCTGGAGATCAATCTGTCATGATGATTAAGTAAGAATGACACCACTGGACACATTAAAAGGAGGCTGGTGCTTGGCATCATTGTTTCTCTTCTGTTAACCATGGTTATCTCTAAAGAAACACGTGCAGTCATCATTGCAATGCACAAAAATGGCCTAACAGGGAAGAGTATCGCAGCTAGAAAGATTGCACCTCAGTCAACAATCTATCGCATCATCAAGAACTTCAAGGAGAGAGGTTCCATTGTTGCCAAAAAGGCTCCAGGGCGCCAAGAAAGACCAGCAAGCGCCAGGACCGTCTCTTAAAAGTGTTTCAGCTGTGGGATCGGGCTCCCAGCAGTGCAGAGCTTGCTCAGGAATGGCAGCAGGCAGGTGTGAGTGCATCTGCACGCACTGTGAGGCGGAGACTCTTGGAGCAAGGCCTGGTCTCAAGGAGGGCAGCAAAGAAGCCACTTCTCTCCAGAAAAAACATCATGGACAGACAGATATTCTGCAAAAGGTACAGGCAGTGGACTTCTGAGGACTGGGGTAAAGTTATTTTCTCTGATGAATCCCCTTTTCGATTGTTTGGGACATCAGGAAAACGCCTCATTCGGAGAAGACAAGGTGAGCGCTACCACCAGTCTTGTCTCATGCCAACTGTTAAGCATCCTGAAACCATTCATGTGTGGGGTTGCTTCTCAGCCAAGGGAATCGGCTCTCTCACAGTCTTGCCTAAAAACACAGCCATGAATAAAGAATGGTACCAGAATGTCCTCCAAGAGCAACTTCTCCCAACCCTCCAAGAGCAGTTTGACGATCAACAATGCCTTTTCCAGCATGATGGAGCACCTTGCCATAAAGCAAAGGTGATAACTAAATGGCTCAGGGAACAAAACATAGAGATTTTGGGTCCATGGCCTGGAAACTCCCCAGATCTTAATCCCATTGAGAACTTGTTGTCAATCATCAAGAGACGGGTGGACAAACAAAAACCTAAAAATTCTGACAAAATGAAAGCATTGATTGTGCAAAAATGGACTGCTATCAGTCAGGATTTGGTCCAGAAGTTGATTGAGAGCATGCCAGGGAGAATTGCAGAGGTCCTGAAGAAGAAGGTTCAACACTGCAAATATTGACTTGCTGCATTAACTCATTCTAACTGTCAATATAAGCTTTTGTTACTCATATGTTTGCAATTATATTTCTGTCTGTGATAAAAACATCTGTCAAACACACACATAAAAACCAGAGGGCAGCAGATCATGTGAAAATATAATATTTGTGTCATTCTCAAAATTTTTGGCCATGACTGTATATTGTATTTATAGCAGTCACAGTATCCCCTATACAATGTATATGGGCTGCTGCATATAAATTATATAAGTGATACTGCGATTCTGCTGTACAGTCATGGCCAAAAGTTTTGAGAATGACACAAATATTATATTTTCACATGATCTGCTGCCCTCTGGTTTTTATGTGTGTTTGACAGATGTTTTTATCACAGACAGAAATATAATAATTGCAAACATATGAGTAACAAAAGCTTATATTGACAGTTAGAATGAGTTAATGCAGCAAGTCAATATTTGCAGTGTTGACCCTTCTTCTTCAGGACCTCTGCAATTCTCCCTGGCATGCTCTCAATCAACTTCTGGACCAAATCCTGACTGATAGCAGTCCATTCTTGCACAATCAATGCTTTCATTTTGTCAGAATTTTTAGGTTTTTGTTTGTCCACCCGTCTCTTGATGATTGACCACAAGTTCTCAATGGGATTAATATCTGGGGAGTTTCCAGGCCATGGACCCAAAATCTCTATGTTTTGTTCCCTGAGACATTTAGTTATCACCTTTGCTTTATGGCAAGGTGCTCCATCATGCTGGGAAAGGCATTGTTGATCGCCAAACTGCTCATGGAGGGTTGGAAGAAGTTGCTCTTGGAGGACATTATGGTACCATTCTTTATTCATGGCTGTGTTTTTAGGCAAGACTGTGAGAGAGCCGATTCCCTTGGCTGAGAAGCAACCCCACACATGAATGGTTTCAGGATGCTTAACAGTTGGCATGAGACAAGACTGGTGGTAGCGCTCACCTTGTCTTCTCCGAATGAGGCGTTTTCCTGATGTCCCAAACAATCGAAAAGGGGATTCATCAGAGAAAATAACTTTACCCCAGTCCTCAGCAGTCCACTGCCTGTACCTTTTGCAGAATATCAGTCTGTCCATGATGTTTTTTCTGGAGAGAAGTGGCTTCTTTGCTGCCCTCCTTGAGACCAGGCCTTGCTCCAAGAGTCTCCGCCTCACAGTGCGTGCAGATGCACTCACACCTGCCTGCTGCCATTCCTGAGCAAGCTCTGCACTGCTGGTAGCCCGATCCCGCAGCTGAAACACTTTTAAGAGACGGTCCTGGCGCTTGCTGGTCTTTCTTGGGCACCCTGAAGCCTTTTTGGCAACAATGGATCCTCTCTCCTTGAAGTTCTTGATGATGCGATAGATTGTTGACTGAGGTGCAATCTTTCTAGCTGTGATACTCTTCCCTGTTAGGCCATTTTTGTGCATTGCAATGATGACTGCACGTGTTTCTTTAGAGATAACCATGGTTAACAGAAGAGAAACAATGATGTCAAGCACCAGCCTCCTTTTAAAGTGTCCAGTGGTGTCATTCTTACTTAATCATGACAGATTGATCTCCAGCCATGTCCTCATCAACACCCACACCTGTGTTAATGGAGCAATCACTGAAAAGAGGTTAGCTGGTCCTTTTAAGGCAGGGCTGCAATGATGTTGAAATGTGTTTTGGGGGATAAAGTTCATTTTCTAGCCAAATATTGACTTTGCAAGTAATTGCTGTTAAGCTGATCACTCTTTATAACATTCTGGAGTATATGCAAATTGCCATTAGAAAAAGTGAAGCAGTAGACTTTGTAAAAATTAATATTTGTGTCATTCTCAAAACTTTTGGCCATGACTGTATATATATTATATAGGGGATACCCTGACTGCTATAAATACAATATATGGGTGATACTGCTTGTATATATGTTACATAGGTGAA
>JARQOD010001831.1:0-89296 GCA_033576555.1 Oophaga sylvatica | reverse complement strand
CAAGATCCGGGCCCTTTCCACCCCTAAAATACCGGGCCCACAGCAGTCTGCAAATTTTGGGTGATTAACAAAAATGGGGGATCCCCTCGAAAAAAATTGGCGTGGGGCCCCCCCTATTTTTGTTAACCAGCCAGATGAAGCAGACCGCTGAGGCCTGGATTTTCAGGCTGTTAAGGAGCCAAGACCCAAAGGACCTTGCAGCCTGATAATACCAGGCCACAGCATCTGCATATCTTGGCTGATTAACAAAAAAGGGATCCCCTCGAAAAAAATTGGCGTGGGTCCCCCCTATTTTGTTAACCACCAGATGAAGCAGACCGCTGAGACCTGGTTTTTCAGGCTGGTAAGGATCCAATATCCATGACCTTGCAAGCCTGATAATACCAGGCCACAGCAGTCTGCTTAACTTGGCTGGTTAACAAAAATAGGGGATCCCCTCGAAAAAAAAATGCGTAGGGTCCCCCTATTTTTGTTAACCAGCCAGTAAAATGCAGACTGCTGCGACCTGGTATTAAAAGACTGTCAAGGCCCATGGATTTGGCCCTCAACAGCCTGATAATACCAGCTACAGCAGCCCCACATTTGGCGCATCAAAGATGTGCCAATTGTGGCACTTTACCCGGCTCTTCCCACTGCCCTGTAGCGGTGGCAAGTGGGGTAATAAGGGGTTAATGTCACCGTTGATTGCACGGTGACAATAAGCCCGGTTAATAATGGAAGGTGTCAATAAGACACCGATCCATTATTAATCCCAAAGTTATTAAATGTATAAAAAAAAGACAAAGCAAGAAAAAGTCTTTTTAATGAAATAAAAGAGACAACACAGTTTTCATTTCTTTATTATACTCTCATTCTGCGACGCCATCGATCCCTGTAAAAAAAAGAAAAAAAACAAACCAACAGTATACCACCTGTCCGACGCAGTCCATAGTAACGACAGTCCCACGACGATCCAGCTCTGCTACATCGCAATGACAGGCAGAGCCTGTCATCGCGACGCAGCACAGCTGATTACCTGCTTCCCCGGCGGTGACGTCATCGGACTGACTGCTTTACGGCCGGGATTACCCAGCAGTCACTGCAGTTATCGCAAGAAACTGCATGTGACCGCCGGGGAAAGATGATGGCTGCCATGAAGCAGTCCAGCTCGTGACCGCCGGAGATCTTCTGCCAGGTAAGTGCCGCTGACTACTGACAGACCCGACCGACGGACACTGACAGTGACAGTGACAATCCCGATTCCGGTATCCGATAAGACGAAAATATTGGAACTAAGTATCGAAAGGCCGATAGAGCTAATATCGGCCGATACCCGATACTTGCGGTATCGTATCGCTCAACACTAATCAGGAGCCTTATGACGCTGAGTTATACTGTCAGAGATTCCGTAGGTGGGCAGTCCTGACCAAATGGAATGACGACGCTTTGGCAGCCCTTTTCCGGAAGGGTCTGTCAGATAATGTAAAGGATGTTATGGTGTGATTCCCTGTCCCCTCTGGTCTCAATGATTCTGTCATTAGCGATTCAAATTGACAGACGTTTGCGTGAGCGGAGAAGTATGCGTGGAATAGTTTTGCCTTGTGAACCAGCTTCTGAACCCATGCAGTGTGATAGAGTGGTGTCTGGGGCACAGCATCATGAGTTTCGAAAGCGCAATGGGTTATGTTTCTACTGTGGTGACGCCTCTCATGCTATTTCAGTCTGCCCTAAGCGGGGAAGACGTTTTGCACGCTCAGTTGTCTTGGGTAGTGTTCAGACTAAGTTTTTATTAACTGTCACTCTGACATGCTCTCTGTCCTCATTTTCTGCTCAGGCTTTCGTTGATTCTGGAGCAGCTATTAACCTGATGGATTATGATTTTGCTAAACGTTGTGGGTTTCCCTTGATACCCCTACAGAAGTCTATTCCCCTACTGGGGATCGATTCTACCCCTTTGGCTGAGAATAAACCCCAGTTTTCTACTCAGGTGATAATGAGGGTTGAACCTGATCACCAGGAGTGCTGCAAATTTTTGGTTCTGTATAATCTGCATGACATTATCGTGCTGGGTTTCCCTTGGTTACAGTCTCATAATCCTGTTTTGGATTGGAAATCTGTGTCTGTAACCAGTTGGGGCTGCCAATGTGTTAATACCAACACTCCTGTTTTTTCTGCCTCCCCCCAGGCTCAGGATGTTCCTGACTTTTTGATTGATTTTTCTGATGTGTTTAGCAAAAGTAAATCTGCATCCTTGCCTCCCCATAGGAGCTATGACTGCGCTATTGAATTAGTGCCGGGTAGTAAATTCCCTAAAGGTCGCCTTTTTAACTTGTCTGTACCTGAACATGACGCTATGCGGTCTTATATCAAGGAATCATTGGAGAAGGGTCATATCAGACCATCCACTTCACCCTTAGGTGCCGGTTTTTTCTTTGTGGCCAAAAAAGATGGTTCATTAAGGCCGTGTATTGATTATCGTCTCTTGAACAATATTACTGTGAAATATCAATACCCGTTACCCTTGATTTCTGACCTGTTTTCCAGGGTGAAAAACGCTACTTGGTTTACCAAGCTTGACCTCAGGGGGCGTATAACCTTATTCGCATTAAGCACGGGGATGAATGGAAGACGGCATTCAATACCCCTGAAGGGCATTTTGAGTACCTAGTGATGCCCTTTGGGCTCACTAATGCTCCTTCCGTCTTCCAGTCCTTCATGAATGACATTTTCAGGGATTTTGTGGACAAATTTCTGATTGTTTATTTGGATGATATCTTGATTTTTTCTAATGACTGGGACTCTCATGTGAAACATGTTCGAACTGTATTCCAGATTTTGAGAGAGAATGCTCTGTATGTGAAGGGATCAAAGTGTCTTTTTGGCGTACAGAGGATCTCATTTTTGGGATTCATTTTGTCCCCATCTGTTATTGAAATGGACCCGGTCAAGGTTCAGGCCATCTGTGATTGGGTCCAACCTACTTCATTAAAGGCTCTTCAGAGATTTTTGGGTTTTGCCAATTTTTATCGTAAATTTATTGGTAATTTCTCGGTTATTGTTAAACCATTAACTGATTTGACCAGAAAGGGTTCTGATGTGGTGAATTGGCCTCCTGAGGCAGTCTCTGCATTTCAGGAACTTAAGCAGAGATTCACTTCTGCTCCTGTTCTACGGCAGCCTGATGTTTCTCTGCCATTTCAGGTGGAGGTTGATGCCTCTGAAATTGGGGCAGGTGCCGTTTTGTCCCAAAGAGATCCAGAGACTTCTAAAAGTAACCCTTGTGCCTTTTTCTCTCGAAAATTTTCTCCTACTGAACGTAATTATGACGTGGGTAATCGGGAGTTATTGGCCATGAAGTGGGCTTTGAAGAGTGGAGACATTGGCTGGAGGGAGCCAAACATCAGGTGGTGGTCCTTACGGACCATAAGAATCTGGTCTATCTGGAATCTGCCAAGCGACTCAATCCTAGACAGGCCAGGTGGGCCTTGTTTTTCACACGTTTTAATTTTGTGGTTTCCTTTCTTCCTGGCACTAAGAATGTTAAGGCGGATGCCCTCTCGAGGAGTTTCCTTGCGGACTCTCCTGAGTTATCTGATCCTTCTGTTATTTTGAAAGAGGGTGTAGTTCTTTCCGCCATCTCACCCAATTTGAGACTTGCTCTGGAGGGGTGTCAGGAGGATAGGCCCGAGTGCTGCCCTGTTGGAAAATTGTTTGTCCCGGACCAGTGGAAGAAGAGTGTGATGTCTGAGATTCATTGTTCCGCATTGGCTGGGCATCCCGGAATTTTTGGTACCAGAGACTTGGTTATTCAGTCCTTTTGGTGGCCTACCTTGTCTCGTGATGTCAGGGAATTTGTGCAGTCCTGCGGGACTTGCTCTCGCTCCAAGCCTTGCTCTCGCTCTAGTGGTTTGTTGATGCCATTGCCTGTGCCCAAGAGACCAAGGACCCATATCTCTATGGATTTCATTTCCGACCTTCCTGTTTCTCAGAGAATGACCACCATCTGGGTAATTTGTGATAGGTTTTCCAAAATGATACATCTTGTGCCATTACCCAAGTTGCCTTCCTCCTCTGAATTGGTGCCGTTGTTCCTTCAGCACGTGGTTCGTTTACACGGCATTCCTGAGAACATTGTGTCTGACAGAGGAGTCCAGTTTGTTTCCAGATTTTGGAGGACTTTTTGTTCTAAACTGGGTGTTCAATTGTCTTTCTCCTCGGCATTTCATCCTCAGACCAATGGTCAAACTGAGAGAACAAACCAGACATTGGAGACTTATCTAAGATGCTTTGTGTCTGCTGATCAGGATGACTGGGTCTCTTTTTTGCCTTTGGCTGAGTTTGCTCTTAATAATAGGGCTAGCTCTGCCACTTTGATGTCTCCGTTTTTCTGTAATTCTGGGTTTCACCCTCGATTTTCTTCAGGACAGACGGAGGCTTCTGTCTGTCCAGGTGTTGACCCTGTTGTGGAGCGTATGCAACAGATTTGGGACCAGGTAGTGGAGAGGTTGTCCCTCTCTCAGGAGAAGGCCCAGCGGTTTGCTAACCGGCATAGGACTGATGGTCCTCGGTTTAAAGTGGGGGACTTGGTCTGGTTGTCCTCAAAGAATATTCCTATGAGAGTGGCATCTCCTAAATTTAAGCCTAGGTTCATTGGACCTTATAAGATCATGGAGATTATTAATCCTGTTTCTTTTCGTTTGCTTCTTCCAGGGACATTTAAGATCCATAACGTGTTCCACAAGTCCTTGTTGAAGAGGTTTGTTGAGCCAGTGGTTCCTGCTGCTGTGCCTCCTGACCCTGTTTTGGTTGAGGGCAATCTGGAGTATGTGGTTGAGAAAATATTAGATTCTCGTTTTTCTAGACGGAAACTCCAGGATTTGGTTAAATGGAGAGGTTATGGTCAGGAAGACAATTCTTGGGTGTTTGCTTCGGACATCCATGCTAGGAGACTTATCCATGCGTATCATAGAACTCATCCTGACCGACCTGGTTGCTCAAATGAGGGTTCGGTGACCCCTCCTCAAGGGGGGGGTACTGTTGTGAATGGGTTTGAGATGAGTTCTGAGCAGAGGCTTCCTCTGGTGGTTACAAGCGGTGCTGGTCTGTCCAGTGAAGATTGTGAGGACTGGGAATCAGGTGTTACTGACTGGTCTTATATAAGGGAGTCACCTTCCCATCAGGGTCGCCGGTGATCAATTGTTCTGGTCTGAATCCTTCATTCCTGTTTCCCTTGTAGCCTGCTGTGTCGTGTCTGCATCTCCTGCTAACAGATAAGACATTTTCTTCTTTTTGTTTTTGTGCTATATTTTTGCATTTTGTCCTGCACTTCTGTGGGGGCCTTCTGGGTCCCCTCCGGGGGACTTTTGCCATCTCAGTTTAGTTCAGCCACTGATGTTTGTACTTTTGCTTTTTCCAGTTTTTTCAGTGGCTGCTGTTTTGATTTTGTTACACCAGAGAACTAATTTAGGTGGAAGAGGTCGTGTGATCTCAGGTGTTTTTGAAATTAGTAGAGTTGGTGCTTTTCAGGGTTTTCTGGGATTGCAGTAAGTACCCTTCCTATCCTTTTCTATTTAGTTAGTTTGGGCCCCAGCGTTTGCTCATACTATTTTCTTTCTGTGTCAGTATTTCATCTTGTCTAACCGCCATTACTTGTTTGGGGGCTTTCTATTATCTTTGGGGTTCTGCTCCGGGGCAGATAGCTTTCCTATTTCTATCTTTAGGTGTAGTTAGTTTCTCAGGCTGTGACGAGGCGTCTAGGACCAACGTAGGAACGCTCCACGGCTGCCTCTAGTTGTGGTGGTTAGTCAGGGTACTGCAATCTCATAGATTCCAACTGCTCTGGTGTATTGCCTTTTTTACCTGCACTCCTCAGCTACCGAAACGTAACAGTTCATCGTACAATAACCCCAGAACTAGAAAAAATGCATCAACATTACTCAAAACAGGATCACAGGTGTCAGGGAAAAAGCCCAATCCTGAGGATCGCCGCGCAGGAGAGAGATGACAATTTGAACCTGCTGTGCTGCGTTCCCTGAGGACTTAGGTTTTAAGGCAAAAAACAACTTACAGTTATTTTTGAAATTCAGAAATTTAGCTCGTCCCCTAAAAACAAATCTGGCATGGGGATCCTAAGTTCCACAACCGGCAACCCTGCAAGATAGGTAGCAATACTCCAAACTTCAGTGGCAAGCTGATCCATACGGCCAGACAACTGTGCAAACTCCATTGAGAGAAAAAAAATCCTCAGCACCCAGAGAAAAAGAGGGAAAGAAAAAATATATATATATCTCTGACAACTCTGACAACTTTTTTTTTTTTTTTTTACACTATCTTTCCCTTCTGTGAGTACCATATAATTTTCAGTTTGGCCGGTGATACTGTTATGATTTGGTAGCTGAGGAGAGCAGGCAAAAAAGGCAATACACCCGAGAGGTTGGAATCTAGTGGATTGCAGTACCCTGACTAACCACCACAACTAAAGGCAGCCGTGGAGCGTACCTACGTTGGTCCTAGATGCCTCGTCACAGCCTGAGAAACTAACTACACCTAAAGATAGAAAGAGGAAAACTATCTGCCCCGGAGCAGATCCCCAAAGAACATAGGAAGCCCCCAAACATGTAATGGCGGTTAGACAAGAGGTAACACAGACACAGACAGAAAATAGTATGAGCAAACGTTGGGGCCCAATCTTCCTAGAAAGAAAAGGATAGGAAGGACACTTACTGCAATCCAAAAAACCCTAAAAAAATACCAACTCACTAATGGCAAAAACACCTGAGATCACACTACCTCTACCACCTAAATTAGTTCTCTGGTGTAACAAAACTAAGCAGCAGCCACTGAAAAAACTGGAAAAGGCAAATGAACAAATAAAAGTGGCTCAGATAAACTGAGAGGAGCACAAGCCCCCGGAGGGGACCTGGCTGACCTCCACAGAAGTGCAGGACAAAATGCAAAAAGCAAGCACAAAAATAAAAGCAGAAAATATCTTATCTGTTAGCAGAAGATGCAGGCAAGACACAGCAAGCTTCCAAGTGAACCAGGAACCAAAGTTGAGACAAGAACAATTGATCACCGGCAACCCTGATGGGAGGGAACCTCCCTTATATAAGACCAGTCTGTAACACCTGTGTCAGTATTCCAGGTTTTCTAGGTAACTTTGTCAATGATTTTGCCCTTTGTTAAAATGGAGTTTGCTGTTTTGTGTGCCCTACTTCCTGTTCGTTTGTTTAAAGCCTGGCTCAGGTGTTGGCTTCACTGCTGGAATATTCTGCTTCCGTTTCCCTGCAACCCAGCTGCTTTGTTCCTCACAGATTTTTTTGGTGTTTACCAGGAAAGTGCATAGCCTTATCTTCAGGTGTTTCTCAGCCACAGCAGCTTCTACCCATGGCTCTGGACATTCTCTGCATATGTAAGTTGCACAAAGTACTGTGTTATCACTAAACTGTTGACTTGGGAATTTAACCCTTGGTTCACTCCATCTGATAAGAACTGTGTTTCTGAACTGTTGCTGTTTAACCCTTTGTGCATTACCTCTGGTGAGAGCTGTTGGAACTGTTACTGGAACCTTACTGACATATGAACTTGTTGTTGGACTTCACTGAATTAAGCCACAACTGAGATTAACTTGTTCCTGGACTTCCCTGTGTTTTCTGCATACCTGGATCTGACTCTTCACACACCAGCAGTGTGTAAATCCAGCCACGTTATCTGTGCATCAGACTTACCTTGTGGTCACATTTGTGTGAGGACTCCGTCGTAAGAACTTTACCACCCTCGCTATAGAGGTTCAAAGACTTATATATCCGGATTCATATAACTGGACTTGTGTATATATATATGGACTCATTGCATGTCACTACGGGTTGTTTGAATATTGTTTTTGGGTGTTTTGCTGTTTCACAAATACATTATTTGCATTCAAAGAAACCCGTCTCTGATTGTTCATTGCCCCACGCTATCAGAATCCTCGAGTTCCTACAATAGTATTACAAGATATTCCAGCCTAAAAAAGAGGATTCTGCTGGGGCAATGACGGAGACACGGGCAGACAAATTGTTCACCATAGTTAACTCCTTGCAGCAGGAGGTGGCGGCTGCACTCAATCAGATTAGAGACTTGGAGTCTCGGGTTAACCACAATGCACAGGGGTTTGGTCAGGCTCTCCAAGATCTACGTTCTAGGTTAGGAGTCCTGGAGGCCTTACCTACTGAGCCTACCTCATCCACCAGTATGCCCAAATTGCCTCCATTCCGTTTTAATGGTGACCGAAGTCAATTCCGTGGGTTTGTTAATCAATGTATATTATTTTTTGATGTACATGCCTCCTACTACCGGTCTGATAGATCTAAGGTTCTATGTATTATTATGTTGTTGACATCACGTGCACTGGCTTGGGCAAATCCTATGGTTGAAAGTCATGATACCCGTCTAAATAATTTGGACAATTTTCTGGCAGCCATGGCGCAAATGTTCGACGATCCCAACCGCCGTGCTACCGCTGAATCTGCCTTGCTTTCCTTACGCCAGGGGAAACGGTCAGTCATAGAATATGTTACTGAATTTAAAAGGTTAGTGGTGGACACCCAGTGGGAAAACAATGCTTTATTACCAATCTTTAGAAAAGGTTTGTCAAATGCAATCAAGGATGAGCTAGCTCGTTCAGAGTCTCCACAGGAGTTTGAATTGTTTATACAGCACTGTGTACGTATTGATATCCGTTTAACTGAACGCAGACAAGAAAAATGGGCCGCTGTAAATCGCATTACTAATTACTCTCTTCCGTCCAGGGAAACCACAGGCAAAAACCCGCGAGAGGCTGAGGAGGTGCCTATGCAGGTGGACTCACTGCAGAGACGTGAGAATAATGAACGCCGCGAACACCGTCTCCGTGAGCGCTTATGTTTCTATTGTGGTCAATCGGACCATTTCCTCATCAATTGTCCTAAATGTCCTAGGCGACCCAACAAGGTGTTGGCGGTAGTAGGGGATTATGATAACACAGACGCTGAGTCTGAAGTTTCGGAAACCAGTCTACATCTAGATGCGGTTTTTCCCCCAATACTGATGCCGACTTCCCCTAAAGATCAAGGGGAGAAATATTCACATTGTTCTCTTCCTATACAGATTCAGTGGGAGGAACAGTGGATATCAAGTTCTGCCATGATAGACTCTGGAGCAGGTGGGAATTTCATGGATTCTTCTTTTGCAAAGGAACATGGTATAAAGACACAACTAAGAGCTTCACCAATCACTATGGAAACGGTGGATGGTTCCCCATTAGTTTCTGGACCAGTAGATCGGGAGACAGTGCCTCTGGAGTGTAAGATGGAACCAGACCATCAAGAAACACTTTCATTCATGTTAATATCTTCTCCTCATTTTCCTGTAATTTTAGGAATTCCCTGGTTACGGTCACAAAATCCAATCATCAATTGGGAAACCAAGGAGATAACCTTTCTCCCGAAGTGCAGCTCTACCATCAGTCCAACTGTAGCGGCTCCAGTTACCCAGAACTTGGAAGAGGTGATACAGGTACCTACTCTCCCTCTGATATATCAGGAATTCTCAGACATTTGTGATAAAAGGAAGGCAGATCAACTTCCCCCACATAGACCGTATGACTGCCCCATAGAATTGCTTCCTGGAGCAGCGATTCCTTTCGGCCATGTTTACCCGTTGGCGGCTCCGGAATTAAAATCTTTACGAGAGTATATAGATGAGAATTTAGCCAAGGGGTTTATCCGACCATCTTCTTCACCAGCGGGAGCTCCAATATTCTTTGTAAAGAAGAAGGATGGTACTCTAAGACCCTGCATTGACTACCGGGAGTTAAATAAGGTAACCATTCGTAACAGGTACCCGTTGCCCCTAATTCCAGAATTGTTGGAAAGAGTTCGCCAGGCCAAGGTATTTACCAAATTAGATCTTCGTGGGGCATATAATTTACTCCGTATACGGCCCGGAGACGAATGGAAGACAGCTTTTAGATGCCGGTATGGACATTTTGAATATTTGGTGATGCCATTCGGACTCTGTAACGCTCCTGCTGCTTTTCAACATTTAGCCAACGACATTTTCAGGGATTTATTGGACCAATATGTGGTAATTTACCTTGATGACATCTTAATCTTTTCTGACTCCTTACAGGAACATCAGGAACATGTCAAGACCGTACTTAGACGTTTGAGAGATAATCATTTGTACATCAAACTCGAAAAGTGTGAGTTCCATTGTTCTGAAATTCAATTTTTAGGCTATGTTATCTCGCCTCAGGGATTGAATATGGAGTCCAGCAAGATCCAGGCAATCTTGGACTGGCCGGTACCAGGAAACATTAAGGAGGTACAACGATTCATTGGCTTTGCTAACTTTTATAGACGGTTTATCCGAAATTTTTCAGAAATTGTCCGTCCCATCACTCTCCTCACCAAGAAGGGGAAGAAGTTTGAATGGTCTTCGCAAGCTCAGGAAGCCTTTGATCGCCTGAAGGGTTGTTTTACCACGGCTCCAATATTGATGCATCCGGATCCTGCACAGCCTTTTATCGTGGAGGTGGACGCGTCTGACTGTGCATTGGGAGCTATCCTCTCACAACGTACCGGAGACAAAGGTTTGCTGCACCCGTGTGCCTTCTTCTCTCGTAGGTTATCTTCTGCAGAACTTAACTATGATGTGGCAGATAAGGAACTTTTGGCAATTATTTCTGCCTTTAAGGAATGGAGACACCATTTGCAGGGGGCAACTCAGCAGGTAGTAGTACTCACGGATCATCGCAATTTGGAATTCCTTAAGTCTGCCAGGTGTCTTTCTCCTCGACAAGCTAGGTGGAGTTTGTTCTTGAACCAGTTTAATTTTATTATTTCGTACCGCCCAGGTTCACGTAATGGGAAAGCTGACGCATTATCCCGAATCCATTCCGTGGATTCCGTGCCTGGGACCCCGTCGAAGACCATCTTGTCGGAGGCCAATTTCGTTGGAGTGCTCCGGAACCGGGACTTGTGGCAGGAGATCAAGCTGGCCTATGACGGTGACGTATTTCTTGCAGCTCCACCTGACAATGTGAATCTTGTCCTTCGGAATGGTGTGTGGCTTAGAGATCGATGTATTTATGTCCCAGAGGCTGTAAGACTTCGAGTTCTCAAATTGGTCCACGACTCTAAATTGGCTGGTCATAGGGGGGTACAGAAGACGCAGGAATTGTTAACTCGTTTTTTTGGTGGCCTACCTGCTTGAAGGATGTGAATGACTATGTCCGCTCTTGTGAAGTTTGTGCCCGGTACAAGGTTCCTCGCGTTTCACCTACTGGTCTTCTTAAACCGCTACCTGTACCGTCTCGCCCTTGGGGGTCTATTTCAATGGACTTTATTGTGGAGTTACCCACCTCTGGTGGTAAAAATACTATTTTGGTGGTAGTAGATCGTTTAACGAAAGCTGCTCATTTCATTCCGTGTGCTGGTCTTCCCTCAGCTACAGAGACAGTAGATCTAGTTATCCAGAACATTTTCCGGCTGCATGGGGTACCAGATGACATCATTTCTGACCGAGGAATACAATTTACCTCTAGATTTTGGAAAGGATTTTGTTCTGCGCTCCACATTAATGTTTGCTTGTCTTCTGCATACCATCCTCAGACCAACGGGCAGACCGAACGGACAAATCAAACCTTGGAGCAATATCTACGCTGTTACGTCAGTCATTTGCAGGACGATTGGCTGAAGCTACTTCCTCTAGCGGAATTTTCGTACAACAACTCCCAAAGCAGTTCCACGAAGGTAACGCCTTTTTTTGCCAACCTGGGTTATCATCCAAGTATTTTGCCTAGGTCTCCGGTTACGATTTCGGTACCAGCGGTTGAAGACAGAGTGACGGCGTTGCAACGTAATCTTGAAGTTTTGAAGGACTCCCTGACCACAGCACAGGAGCGTTACAAGAAGTCGGCCGATAGATTCCGGAAACCAGCACCTATGTATAAGGTAGGAGACTCAGTTTGGTTGTCCACCAAGAATCTAAAATTGGGTGTTCCTTCGCAGAAACTGGGACAGAAATTCATCGGTCCATTCAAGATCACTGGGATTGTGAGCTCTGTTGCCTGTCGGTTGAAGCTACCACGGACTTTAAAGGTACACCCAGTATTTCATGTTTCCTTATTAAAACCAGTCTCTCCTAACACGTTTCAGGGACGTATCGTACCTCCCCCTCCACCAGTGTTGGTTGATGGCGAAGAACAATTCGTGGTACAGGATATTGTTAATTCGAGACTTCATAGAAACCGGCTTCAGTATCTAGTTAGATGGCAAGGTTACTCTCCTGAAAATGATTCTTGGGAACCAGTAAGTAACATCAATGCGCCTCTGAAGATTGCTCAGTTTCATCGGAGATACCCGGACAGGCCTGGTCCAGGACCGTCCGGAGGCCGTCTTTAGGGGGGGAGTAATGTCAGTATTCCAGGTTTTCTAGGTAACTTTGTCAATGATTTTGCCCTTTGTTAAAATGGAGTTTGCTGTTTTGTGTGCCCTACTTCCTGTTCGTTTGTTTAAAGCCTGGCTCAGGTGTTGGCTTCACTGCTGGAATATTCTGCTTCCGTTTCCCTGCAACCCAGCTGCTTTGTTCCTCACAGATCTTTTGTGTGTTTACTAGGAAAGTGCATAGCCTTATCTTCAGGTGTTTCTCAGCCACAGCAGTTTCTACCCATGGCTCTGGACATTCTCTGCATATGTAAGTTGCACAAAGTACTGTGTTATCACTAAACTGTTGACTTGGGAATTTAACCCTTGGTTCACTCCATCTGATAAGAACTGTGTTTCTGAACTGTTGCTGTTTAACCCTTTGTGCATTACCTCTGGTGAGAGCTGTTGGAACTGTTACTGGAACCTTACTGACATATGAACTTGTTGTTGGACTTCACTGAATTAAGCCACAACTGAGATTAACTTGTTCCTGGACTTCCCTGTGTTTTCTGCATACCTGGATCTGACTCTTCACACACCAGCAGTGTGTAAATCCAGCCACGTTATCTGTGCATCAGACTTACCTTGTGGTCACATTTGTGTGAGGACTCCGTCGTAAGAACTTTACCACCCTCGCTATAGAGGTTCAAAGACTTATATATCCGGATTCATATAACTGGACTTGTGTATATATATATGGACTCATTGCATGTCACTACGGGTTGTTTGAATATTGTTTTTGGGTGTTTTGCTGTTTCACAAATACATTATTTGCATTCAAAGAAACCCGTCTCTGATTGTTCATTGCCCCACGCTATCAGAATCCTCGAGTTCCTACAATAGTATTACAACCTGATTGCCAATCTTCACAATCTTCATTGAATAGTTCAGTACTGTTTGTAACCACCAGAGGGAGCTTCTGCTCAGAATTCATTTCTAACACATTCACAACAGGGGGGCATATAATCTTATTCGCATTAAGCACGGGGATGAATGGAAGACGGCGTTTAAAACTCCTGAGGGGCATTTTGAGTACCTAGTGATGCCTTTTGGATTCACTAATGCCCCTTCCGTCTTCCAATCTTTCATGAACGATTTTTTCCGGGATTTTGTGAATAAGTTTCTGATCGTCTATTTGGACGATATTTTGATTTTTTTCTAATGACTGGGATTCTCATGTGGAGCATGTTCGGATGGTGTTCCGTATTTGGAGAGAAAATGCTTTGTATGTCAAGGGATCAAAATGTCTCTTTGGCGTACAGAAGGTTTCATTTTTGGGATTCATTCTATCTCCGTCCGCTATTGAAATGGACCCAGTCAAGGTTCAGGCCATTTCTGATTGTGTTCAGCCCACTTCATTGAAGGCTCTTCAGAGATTTTTGGGTTTTGCTAATTTTTACCGTAAATTTATAATTTTTCTGGTATTGTGAAACCACTGACTGATTTGACCAAAAAGGGCTCTGATGTGGTAAATTGGTCTCCAGAGGCAGTTTCGGCTTTTCAGGAGCTTAAGTGGAGATTCACTTCTGCTCCGTTTCTGCGGAAACCTAATGTTTCTCTCCCATTTCAGGTGAAAATAGATGCTTCTGAGATTGGGGCAGGAGCCGTTTTGTCCCAAAGGGATCCTGTAACCTCTAAGATTAACTGTGAGGAAATGGACGCCGCCATCTTGTATAGGGCCTATACCAGCCTCCATTTTGTCTGTTCACAGAGCCACCGACTGCTAACTGCACAGAGCCTGGTAGCATATTCAATACGACAGGGTTTGATGTCCACTGGTAAGCAAAAGGGCTTTAGTATGCTAAGCAATTCAGGCCCCTGTTTGAATAAGAAGGTCATTAGTATGCTAAGTAATTCATGCCAAGCAAGAATTTCCTGCTCAATATGAATAGCCAGGCCGATTAGTATGCGTGCTTCAAAGTAGAGGCTTCAATTCGATTATACCTTTCAGCAAGACCATGAAAACACAGCTATTGTATATCCCAGACATGAAGGCTCCGTTGTAAGATTATGAATTATGAGCACATCTTTGTAGGTACATTCTCATAAAAATATCTGTGTGACCCGGCGGACCTCGGGCATTTGATGGTGCAACTCCCAAGTCGGTGATGGCTTGGGGGGATGAGATATGGAGATTGGCCATCCACAATGTCCCAATCGGGCCAGGTTTGATATCCATGCGACAGGAAAAACATACTGCATCCACTGGTACCTCTCGTTTCCTTATCCGATCGTTCTGGAGAAAGTTAACCCCTTTGTTAGATATTGGGAATAAATTCTGCCAGGGAGCTAAGGGTGGAGATTATCTTCCCACCCTCAGACACAGATGGGAGGGACCTAGCAGGTTTAAGAACTGTGAGCTAGGGGCAGACCAGATCCATTTTCTCACAGCAGCAAGAAGCACAAGGGACAGACCTGCCAAGGGAGCAGCGGTACACGTTTTGGGGACTGTCCAGCAACTAAGACTTTCACCTGGGGATCGCAGAGCTCCCTGCCTCCACATGTCCATACAACCTGGTAATATTGACCTCTAGCTAATACCTCTAAGCCTTGTATCATTATTGTTGTATTTTACTCTGACTGCAAATCCATTGTAATTCTGTTGTATAGCTTACTGTATATTTCTGTAATTATCTAGTGCGCCCTTAAGGCATTTAAACCATAAAATTAATCTTGGGCTGATGCTTTTACTCTGATCACGAATCTTAGAATACCCAGTGGGTAACAGGACACCCTCCCCGGCGGCCATTTGCTCTAGGTGCAGTTCCCTTACTGATCTGAGATACAAAGGGGGCGCCGGAGAGCTGTGCCTGTGAAGTTACGTCACATTGGTGATGTGGAAGGACGGGGCCGTCCTTCACATTTGGTGGCAGCAGTGGGATCAGAAGCTGTGATACCCCGGGGTACCGTGTGGCGGTCGGCATCGTTCTTCACATTAACCCTTGTGCCTTCTTCTCCCAAAAGTTTTCCCCAGCTGAACGTAATTATGATGTGGCGAATCGGGATTTATTGGCTATGAAGTGGGCGTTCGAAGAGTGGAGACATTGGTTAGATGGAGCCAAACATCAAGTTGTGGTCCTCACTGACCACAAAAACTTGATCTATCTCAAATCAGCCAAGCGATTGAATCCTAGACAGGCCAGATGGGCCTTGTTTTTCACGCGTTTTAGCTTTGTGGTCTCCTTTCTCCCGGGTACTAAGAATGTTAAGGCGGATGCCCTCTCTAGGAGTTTCCTTGCGGATTCTCTTGATGTGACTGAGCCTTCGGCCATTCTGAAGGAGAGTGTGGTTGTTTCTGCTATCTCACCCTATTTGAGACTGGCTCTGGAGCAATTTCAGGTGGATAAACCTGAACGTTGCCCTGCAGGGAAATTGTATGTCCCAGACCAATGGAGGGAGATAGTTATGTCTGAAGTTCATTGCTCTGCGCTGGCTAGTCATCCCAGTATTTTTGGTACTAGAGATTTGGTGAGTCGGTCCTTTTGGTGGCCTACTTTATCTTGTGATGTCATGAATTTTGTGCAGTCCTGTGGGACTTGTTCTCAGTCCAAACCTTGCTCTCGCTCTAGTGGTTTGATAATGCCATTGCCTGTGCCCCGGTGGCCATGGACCCATATCTCTATGGATTTTATTTCCGACCTCCCTGTCTCTCAGAGAATGATCGTTATCTGGGTGATCTGTGATAGATTTTCCAAGATGATCCATCTTGTGCCACTGCCGAAGTTGCCATCCTCTTCCGAGTTGGTGCCATTGTTTTTTCAGCAGATGGTTTGATTGCACGGCATTCCGGAGAACATTGTGTCTGACAGAGGAGTCCAGTTTGTTTCCAGATTTTGGAGGACCTTTTGTTCTAAACTGGGAGTTCAGCTGTCTTTCTCCTCTGCGTTTCACCCTCAGACCAATGGTATATATAAAGTAAAAGGAATGGAGGGAAAGGCTCACCACAGCAAGGGAGATTAATTGGAAATATTTAAAAAAAATAAAATAAAATAATATATAAAAAAGGAAAAATAAATAAAAGGAAAATATTATAAAAAAATTATATAGACAATTGAATGACAAAATAGTACAAAATAAATATAATAATAAAAAGGCCTTTATTAATACATAGCAACAAACAAAAACAAAATAACCACAATAATATATATGTTAAAAAATGTAAATATAAACAGAACAGCAACGGCAATGTTTATTTTTTATTTTGAGATGTTTTGTGTCTGCTGATTAAGATAACTGGGTCTCTTTTTTGCCTTTGGCTGAATTTGCTCTAAATAATAGGGCTAGTTCTGCCACTTTGATGTCCCCTTTTTTCTGCAATTTCATGTTTCATCCTCGATTTTCTTCGGGGCAGGTGGAGGCTTCTGTCTGTCCGGGTGTTGACTCTATGGTGGAGAGAATGCAGCAGATTTGGGATCAAGTAGTGGATAAGCTGTCTCTCTCTCAGGAGAGGGCCCAACGGTTTGTCAACCGGCATAGGACTGATGGTCCTCAGTTTAAAGTGGGTGACATGGTTTGGTTGTCCTCAAGAAATATCCCTATGAAGGTTGCGTCTCCAAAATTTAAGCCAAGGTACTGTTCTGTTTCTCGTTTATTGCCTCTGACACGATTGTGGTAACGGGTTACTTTTATTGTGTACATGTTCTCTCAGCCATCATTACATGAATGCTTCCTGTCTCGTGCTCTTACCAACGAGTCCCTCCTTTCTATCCTCTCAATACATCCATGTATTGAGACCCCTAGAGGCGGCTCAGCATATAACATATTGCTACATCCTTTGTCTTTTAACTGAAGAAATAACTAAGCTAATATAACTAACATACATGTGAACATTTCAATTTTCAAGATATTGGTGACATAAACATAACTGGCAAGCATCATGCTATTAAGATACTTTAAAATACTTGGTTGTATATATAGTCCTTGAGCTGTGCTAGCTTTGTGATCATTCTGCCCGATCTAGTAACATACGATGCGTTACTGCCACTATTCGGTGGTTCTCTCGATTCGGGCGTTACCGCATCTGGTATTGCCTGTCTCCGACCGGAATCTCCACACTGAACCTGGGCCATCCCTGTAGCCTCTCTGCTTAGACTTGCTGTTTCCTCATCTTGGATATGAGGATACTGTTCATATGACCATGTATCAGATCCTTCTTGCATTTTCCTCAGATGTCTCCGATTTCTCCTTAGTTTTCTTCCCTCCTCTGTCACAATCTCGTAGGATCTAGGTCCTAGTTTCTGGAGCACCTTTGCTTTTTTCCATTGTTTGTCATATTTGCTCGGCTGCATCCTGATGCTGTCATTTTGTCTCAGTTCTGGTAGATCTTTTGCCGACTGATTATAATAGAACGCTTGTCTATCCTGATTTTTCTTTAGTTTTGACCTCATTCCCCTCACCAGATTTGGCTTCAGAAGACGACTAGCTGTTGGTATGAGTGTCCTTGTCCGTTTACTCAGAAGCCTCTGTGCTGGGCTGCTGTCTAGACCTTGGGAAGGTGTGTTTCTGTGGTCCAGTATAGATAGATATACATCTGTCCCTGCCTGTTTCGCTCTCTTAATCAACTTCTTTGCTGTTTTCACCGCTGATTCCGCTTTGCCATTGCTTTGAGGATATCCAGGAGATGATGTATTGTGTTCAAATTCCCATAACTTGCTGAACTCCTTGAACTCTTCTGACCTAAATTGAGCGGCATTATCAGTAAAAACAATCTCTGGAATCCCATATCTGGCAAAATGAGCCTTGAGTTTTTTAATAACTGTTCTTGCTCTTGTATCCTTCAAATGGTCCACTTCCCAAAAGTTAGAAAAATAGTCCACAGTTACCAGGTATTCTCTTTCCTCCAATGTGAACAAATCTATTCCTATTTTTGACCATGGTCTATTTGGAACGGCATGCGGTTGCAATGGCTCTTTCGGTTGTTTATCCCCGCCGGACGCACATATCTCACATTGTGCTATGTAACTTTTTATGTGATCATTCATACCCGGCCAATACACTGATTCTCTTGCTCGCTGCAAACATCCTTCAATGCCCAAGTGGGACGAGTGTAATTTCTGTAGTATGTCTCTTCTCAGAGTCTCCGGTATCACTGCCCTTTCTCCCTTTATGATGATTCCTTGGTGTACTGACAGTTCATCTCGTATATGGAAGAATGGAGCAACTTCCTTTGGAGCATGCTGCTTATATTTTGGCCAGCCCTGCCGGATCACAGTTTTTAATATCTGTAGTGTTTTATCTTTTTCTGTGAAGGTCTCTATTTGTTTCAGTTTATCTTTAGATACTGCAAGATAATCACACATATTGATGTTGTCCATTTCTTGTCCTTTATCCTCTGAGTTGGGTAAGTACGCTCTGCTTAGAGTATCTGCAATCAACAAGTCTTTTCCTGGACAATATCCAATTTCATAATCATATTTTTGAAGTCGCAGAAGCATGCGCTGCAGTCTTTTTGGTGCATTTAGTAGTGTTTTTTTTGTAATGCTCTCCAACAGTTTGTGATCTGACTGTACTGTTACCTGTCGACCGTATGTGTACTGATGAAACCTTTCCATTCCAAACACCACAGCTAGTAACTCCTTTTCGATTTGGGCATATCCCTGCTCTGTCGTGTTAGCGCTTTGCTTGCAAATGTGATTGGTTGCCGCTCTGTGGCACCTAGGCCTTTTTCTGACGCATCACATTGGACTACCACCTCTAACTGTGGATCAAAATATTTTAAGGTTGCTGTGTCTGCAATGGCTGTCTTTACTGATTGGAAAGCCGTCTCCTGTGCTTCTGTCCATTCCCAAAACACATCTTTGTGAGTTAGTTGTCTCATTGGCTCACACATGTCTGATAGATTCTTGCAAAACTTGGACAGATAATTCACCATGCCCAAAAATCGTTGTACTCCACACACATCTGTTGGGGTAGGCATCTCTTGTATCGCCTTCACCTTTTCCGGATCCACTTTCACTCCATTTGAGGTTAGCAGATGTCCTATATATGGCACTTCCGTCATTTTGAGTTACAACTTTTCCAAGTTCAACTTTATCCTTTTTTCTCTACACCTATCTAAAAATCGTAGCATCCTTGTATCGTGATTCTTTATTGCAGATTGCATATCGTCACCTTCTCCCACTATTAATCTGCTATCGTCTTTACCCCTGGGAGTCCTTCCAAAGCTTGCATCAACTTCTGCTGAAATATTTCTGGAGCTGGTGTCAGTCCCATGGGCATTCTCAGCCATTTACGGCGACCAAATGGAGAAGAAAACGTTGTCGATAAACTGGATTCTTCATCCAGTTCCACATGCCAAAATCCATTTTTTACGTCACAAACTGAAAATATTTTTGCCTTTGATAAATCTGGCAGCACATCCTCTATTGTAGGCATCGGATAGTGATTCCTTTTTAGAGCTTTGTTGAGTGGTTTGGGATCGATACAAATTCTTAGTTTTCCTGATGGTTTCTGCACTATGACTAGTGTTGAGCGATACGATACTGCAAATATCGGGTATCGGCCGATATTCGCTGTATCGGGCTTTCGATTCCGAGTACCGATATTTTCGTCATATCGGATACCGGAATCGGATTTGTCACTGTCACTGTCAGTGTCCGTCGGTCGGGTCTGTCAGGAGTCAGCGGCACTTACCTGGCAGAAGATCTCCGGCGGTCACGGGCTGGACTGCTTGATGGCCGCCATCATCTTTCCCCGGCAGAAGATCTCCGGCGGTCACATCCCGGACTGCTTGATGGCCGCCATCCTCTTCTCCCTGGCGGTCACATGCAGTTTTTTCGCGATAACTGCAGTGACTGCTGGGTAATCCCGGCCGTAAAGCAGTCAGTCCGATGACGTCACCGCCGGGGAAGCAGGTAATCAGCTGTGCTGCGTCGCGATGACAGGCTCTGCCTGTCATTGCGATGTAGCAGAGCTGGATCGTCGTGGGACTGTCGTTACTATGGACTGCGTCGGACAGGTGGTATACTGTTGGTTTGTTTTTTTTCTTTTTTTACAGGAGATCGATGGCGTCGCAGGAATGAGAGTATAATAAAAGAAATGAAAACTGTGTTGTCTCTTTTATTTCATTAAAAGACTTTTTTCTTGCTTTGTCTTTTTTTTATACATTTAATAACTTTGGGATTAATAATGGATCGGTGTCTTATTGACACCTCTCCATTATTAACCGGGCTTATTGTCACCGTGCAATCAACGGTGACATTAACCCCTTATTACCCCACTTGCCACCGCTACAGGGCAGTGGGAAGAGCCGGGTAAAGTGCCACAATTGGCACATCTTTTGATGCGCCAAATGTGGGGCTGCTGTAGCCTGGTATTATCAGGCTGTTGAGGGCCAAAATCCATGGGCCTTGACAGTCTTTTAATACCAGGCCGCAGCAGTCTGCATTTTATTTGGCTGGTTAACAAAAATAGGGGGACCCCTACGCCGTTTTTTTTTTCGAGGGGATCCCCTATTTTTGTTAACCAGCCAAGCTAAGCAGACTGCTGTAGCCTGGTATTATCAGGCTGGCAAGGTCCATGGATCTTGGCTCCTAAACAGCCTGAAAATCCAGGCCTCAGCGGTCTGCTTCATCTGGCTGGTTAACAAAAATAGGGGGGACCCCACGCCAATTTTTTTCGGGGGGATCCCCTATTTTTGTTAACCAGTTCCCTCTGACGTCACTGATTGTGTCCCTGGCTGACCTGAAGTGAAAGTGGAAAGCAATCAATTAAGCTTTCCACTTCCTCTCCTGTCAGCCAGGAGAGGAACTCATTCATTTGGGGGTTTACTGTGAGGCTGCAGCATTAGCTGCGGTCCCTGCAGTAAACATTAACCCTTTCTGAAGGATTACACCGTGGGACCTGACTGTACATCGGATTGGTAAGAATAATTTTGCTTTATTATTTTATTTTTATTACAGGAAATGGTTTTAGCAGGAAAATAAAATATGGTCAAAAACTGTGTGATTATTTCATTAAACTTCTTTTTTATTAAAGTGTGTGTGTTTGATTTTTCTTTCATACAATAGAATTAATAATTGATAGTTGTCTAATTGACAGCTCTCAATTATTAACCTGGCTTAAAGTGACCTTTCAATTGCAAGGTCATTTTAACCCCTTATTAACCCATTCGCCACCGCTACAGGGCAATGGGAATAGACGGGCAAAGTGCCAGAAAGGGCAAATCTAATTAGAGATTTGCCCTTTCTGGGGTGTCTGGGGGCAGATGTTAGTAGCCGGGGGGGGCCAAAAATAATGGTCCCTCTCTGGGCTATTATTATCTGCCCCCACTCACTGGCTTTGTCTGTCTGGTTGCGAAAATAGGGCGGAAGCCCACGCCTTTTTTTTCAGCAATTTTACACCTCATATATATATATACATGTCATTAAATTTGTGACACATATATATATTTATATTTATAGTTCATACACTTCTACATAGTATAATAGCCGCTAATTCAATTGCCGGCTTTTGTGAAAATGCAGAACCCGACATGAAATGACACATGATTTATATAGAGTTAACCATGTCTTTTCATGTAGTTTGATATCTGATTTGCACAAACAATTACATGAGTGTAAGTGTGCAAAATTTCACACCTGTAGGGGTCAATTAAAGGTGTAAATTCGTAGCAAAAAAGTCCGTTTTTTTTACAACGAATTTACACCTTTAATTAACCCCTACAGGTGTGAAATTTTGCACACATAGACTGATGTAATTGTTTGTGCAAATCAGATTGCAAACGACATGAAAAGACATGGTTAACCCTATGTACACCAAGTGTCATTTCATGTCGGGTGCTTCTGTCTTTTCACAGAAGCCGGCTTTACCCGGCAATTGAATCAGAGGATATTTTACTATGTAGAAGTGTATAAACTATACATATGTGTATATATATATGTCACAATGACATGTATATATTATATATATGTATTCTATGTGTGTATATTTAGTGTTTACAAGGAAATAAAGGTTTTTTTTAGTTGCGATATTTTGTTCCCATAGACTTACATGGGACTTCCGGTATCGGAATCGGATATCGGCGATATTTAGTGATATCGGCGATACCATTCCGATCCGATATTTTTAGATATCGAGCAGTATCGCTCAACACTAACTATGACCAAACTACTTATCCAGTCTGTGCTCTGATGGACGACTTCTATCATTCCTCGCTTTTCTAAATCCTGTAGTTCTTCTTTCAATGGCTGAAGTAGTGCTACAGGCACTTTTCTTGTCGGTAATCTGGTAGGTTGTACTGTGTTATCAATTTCCAGTTTGTGTTTTCTTTCCAAACATCCATCACCCTCAAATACATCCGCATACTGTGTTTTTATAATCTGTAAATCTAGATTGCTGTCTGCTTTTGGGATATCCTTCATACTCTGTTTGACTTCCACAGACATAATGTTATAGAATTGTACCTTTATTAAGTCCATTGCCTGAACTGCTTTTATACATAGTAACGGTATGTGGTCACCACCCTGCAGCACTGTAAATTGGGCTCTATAACTCTTTCTGTTGCATGAGTTACTAACCTTCAGTTTGCATGTCCCAAGAGGTTTCAGTATCGTTTTGTTGTACATCATAAGTACCTTATCAGTAGGTTCAATGGACACCTGTTCATTTAGTAGATCCTCCGGTATGACATTGCAACTTGCTCCACAGTCCAACTGAAATCTAATGGGTTTGTCATTTAATAAAAGAGTTGCAAACAGTTGTCTTGTATCTTTAGGTTCTGGCTGTCTGACTGTATTGACATTCTCTGTTGCAGACTGTAGCTGTATCCATGTAATATCTTCT
The DNA here is from genome assembly GCA_033576555.1 of Oophaga sylvatica. Taxonomy (NCBI): domain Eukaryota; kingdom Metazoa; phylum Chordata; class Amphibia; order Anura; family Dendrobatidae; genus Oophaga; species Oophaga sylvatica. The sequence continues at coordinate 66,086 of JARQOD010001831.1, read as the reverse complement.
GCACTGTCACTGTCATTGTCCTGTGTAACACTGTGAATTTCTCTGTGCTTTTTAAAGGGCTTAAGTCTGCAGAGAGCTTCGAAATGATTAATCTTACCACAGGTCCTGCAGCTTTGTCCATATGCTGGACACTTCTCTTTGTCTCTCTCATGTCTTCTGCCACAGTATCTGCATTGGACTGTTCTCGCTTGGTGCTCTGCTTTTCCTCTCATGGTTACTGCATGTACTGGCTCCTCAGTGGTGTCTGCCATCATCTTCAGGCTGTCTCTTGTTAGCTCTGCAGCTCTGCTTATTTGCATGCATTTCTCTAGGGTTAACTCCCCCTCTCTCAGCAGTCTCTCGCTTAGCTGTGGCTCTCTGATGCCGCACACTATTCTATCTCTGATAAGAGAATCTCTGATATCTCCAAAGCTGCATGTTGCTGCCAGTCTTTTCAGCTCAGTCACATATGCGTCTATATTCTCTCCCATCTCCTGATTTCTGGTGAAAAACTTAAATCTTTCCACCGTCTCATTCTTCTTGGGGTCACAGTGCTTATCAAATGCCTGTACAATGTCTGCCAGACTGTCCGTACCATCCTGGATCAGGGTCTGAGCAAGTTCTCTGCCTTTTTCTCCAATCAGATATTAGAAGAGCTTCACCTTACGCTTCTGATCATTGATGTCTACTGTAAGATTCACATACAGAGTAAACTCCTCCTTCCAATGTCTCCAGGTCTGCGATAGATTTGAGGACATGATGTCTAGTCTCTGAGGAGGTTTTAATGCGGTCTCCATAATGCTGTATTGTGGGCACTGTACTTACAGTTGAACTTTGTACCACAACTGCCTGGATTGTCTGTCCACTTGTTCTTTATAGGTTCAGCCTTGCTGCCACCATGTTCTGTTTCTCGTTTATGCCTCTGACACGATTGTGGTAACGGGTTACTTTTATTGTGTACATGTTCTCTCAGCCATCATTACATGAATGCTTCCTGTCTCGTGCTCTTACCAACGAATCCCTCCTTTCTATCCTCTCAATACATCCAGGTAGTGAGACCCCTAGAGGCGGCTCAGTATATAACATATTGCTACAAGTTCATTGGACCTTATAAGACCTTGGAAATTCTTAATCCCGTTTCCTTCCATTTGGCTCTTCCAGGGACATTTAAGATTCACAACGTCTTCCACAAATCTTTATTGAAAAGGTTTGTTGAGCCAGTGGTTCCTATGGCTGCGCCCCCTGAGCCTGTTTTGGGTGAGGGCAATCTGGAGTATGAAGTGGAGAAGATATTGGATTCTCGTCTGGCTAGATGGAGACTCCAGTACTTGGTTAAGTAGAAAGGTTATGGTCAGGAGGACAATTCTTGGGTGTTTGTTTCTGACATTCATGCGGAGAGATTGGTTCGCGCCTTTCACGGGGTTCACCCTAATCGGCCTGGTGGCGCAGCTGAGGGTTCGGTGACCCCTCCTCAATGGGGGGGTACTGTTGTGAATGTTCTGGATTCTGAGTTGAGGCTCCCTCTGGTGGCTGTTGATATTAATGAAGCCGCCTTGACTGACAGAGGCCCTTCAGCTGAGGATCCAGCTGCGGATGATTGGCAATCTGGGAGTGATGACTGGGGAGATTTAAGGGAGTAACTTTCACATGATCCTCGCCGGTGATTAGTTTTCTCTTCCTGGTCCAGTTTGGAAGTCAGCTTGCTGCGGGCTCCTGCAAACTTTCAGGTAAGCTATTTTCTGCTCATATTTGTGGTTTTGTTTTCTTTTGTTTTTCTGCCTTCTGTGTGAGTTCAGCCGGGTCCCCTTCTGTGGCCTGCGCTGGTCCCTGTTTCTCATTTGCTTCTGTTTATTTGTTCAGTGCCTGCTATTTCATTGGCTGCTGGCTAGCTACATGTTCACACCAGAGTTCTGATATAGCGGGGGGAGATCGTGTGGTCTCAGTATTTTTTGGAATCAGAAGTGTTGGAATTTTTGCTAGGGTTTTGCTGGATTGCAGAAAGTATTATTTTCGGTCCTGTCCTATCTAGACAGTTTTGGGCCCCAGTGTTTTGCTTCCTGCCTTCGTTTGTATTTCATCTTGTCTAACCGCCAATATATGTGTGGGGGCTACCTACTCCTTTGGGGCACTACTCCGGGGCAGTTAGCTTTCCCCTTTCTGTCTTTAGGCTTAGCTAACTCTCCGGCTGTGTCGAGGCGTCTATGTTATCGTAGGTACATCTCACGGCTGCTTCTAGGTGTGCGTTTAGTTTAGGGGTCTGCAATCCATTAGTTACCAACCTCTCTGGGTGACTGGCTGCCTTGGCTATTTTTGTTACTGTCCTCCTCGCTACTATATCATACCAGTGGGGGCTGGGGAGAGCAAATGATTATCTATGGGGAGAACAAATAATTAATTTTGAGAGTGGGGGCATAAATGATGTATTGAATGTGGGGTAGAGCAGTTGATAATGAATAGAGGGTGGGAGAGAATGACATGACAATTGTAACGACCCTGTCAGCGCCAGCGAACTGCCACGGCTGAGCAGGGTGACTCACCCACACTGTGGAAGGGCCCGTGGTAAGATGCCGCAGGGGAGGCTCAGGCAGACAGGACCAGAGCAGCGTGGTGAGAGTAGCAGTAAGCAAAAGGACCTGCGATCATGTGACCACAGGGGGCGGGGCTTAGCGTCCTGCTGCAGAAGCAGAGAGCAGGACTCTCCAGGGATCCTGGATTAGTGAATAGGGAAACTCAGGTCAGACAAACTGGGGTCACACACGGAGAGGACGGCGCAGTACAGAAGGGGCGAGCAGAGAATAGTCAGAACATAAGCCAGGAGTCATACACGAGATAGCAACGCAGTACAGGAGGGGTAAACAGAGAATTGTCAGGACAAAGGCCAGGGGTCATACACGAGATAGCAACGTAGTACAGGAGGGGCAGGCAGAACTCGTAACGGGAACAGAACCAAGTCAAAACCAAGCAAGCATAGAGAATCACAAGCACAAAGCACAGGGTCACACACACTCGGCCAAGGGTCAAAGTATAAGCGACAAGGAATGGCCCCACAATGAGGCTATAAGAAGCCTCCCAGAATCCCAGAGTGAGGCCATCCAAATTAACCCTTAACCTACCTTTTCCCACAAACTCAGCAAACCATGACAGTACCCCCTTTCAACGGGCCCGGACCCCCAGGCTTATCAGGATGCCGGGCATGGAATGCACGAACCAAACGATTAGCATGAACCGATGTGGCTGGCACCCAAGACCGATCCTCCGGACCATACCCTTTCCAATGTACCAGATACTGCAAAGATCCCTGAACCCGCCTGGAGTCCACAATGTGTTGTACTTCGAACTCCATATGCCCATCAACCATAACGGGTAAAGGAACGGCGTCTGTATCTTCCCTCACTGACCCCAGGGGTTTAAGTAAGGACCTATGAAATACATTATGGAGTTTCAAAGAGGGAGGGAGGCGAAGGCATAGGGTACCGGGTTAACCACCTCGATGACTTCGTAAGGGCCAATAAATTTAGGCCCTAGTTTAGCGTAAGGTATTCGGAGACTTATGTTCCGTGTGGAAAGCCAAACCTTATCTCCACATCACAAAATCTGAACCGAGTCCCTTTTTTTATCCGCAAAATGTTTATACTTTTCCTAAGCCCTGGAAATATTTTGTCGAACTTTCGACCAGAGATTCCTGAGACGACTGATCCCGTCCTCAGCCCCCGGGCAACCAGAATCAATACGCGAGAACTCGCCAAAATGAGGATTTATCCCATAATTAATAAAAAATGGTGACCTACCGGTAGACTGGTTTACCCAGTTGTTGAAGGCGAACTCTGCTAATGGTAAGGCCTCAGACCAGTCGCTTTGCAGAGTAGAAGTCAGGCACCGAAGAATTTGTTCAAGCGACTGGTTGGTGCGTTCAGTTTGCCCGTTGGTCTCTGGGTGGTACGCTGAGGAAAAAGACAACGATATCCCCAACTTTTTGCAAATAGCCCGCCAAAACTTAGACACAAATTGCGTCCCTCTATCTGACACAATATTAGTAGGCACCCCATGTAAACGTACCACCTGAGAAAGGAAATGTCTGGAGAGAGTCTCTGCTGACGGTAAACTTGCCATGGGTACAAAATGTGCTAGTTTAGAAAATCTGTCCACAATTACCCAGATTACAGTATTTCCACGGGAGGATGGCAGATTGGTAATGAAGTCCATGGACAAATGAGTCCACGGTCTTCCTGGAATTGGTAAAGGTGCCAATTCCCCGGCCGGCCGGCAATGAGAGCTCTTAGAACGGGCACATATCCCACATGCAGCAACATGCATCTTAATATCCGAAGTCATTAAAGGCCACCAAAAAAGTCTTGCCACTGCTTCTCGTGTGGCCGCTATACCAGGGTGGGCACTCAATTTCGAATCATGGAACTCCCACAGGAGTTTAGTGTGCAAATGCTGAGGTACGAACAACTTATTTTCAGGTTTGGACCTTGGCGCTAAAGATTGTGCCTCCACAACCTCCCGCTCCAATTCCGACGACACTTCTGCAATAACAACACTGGGTTGAAGAATGGGGGACGGTGGATCGGGGGTGGACAATGGCTCAAAACTACGTGACAGAGCGTCAGCCTTGACGTTTTTAGATCCTGGTCGAAAAGTAATAGAAAACTGAAATCTGGAAAAAAAAAGTGACCAACGGGCTTGCCTGGGGGTCAGTCTTTTAGCAGTTTTAATATATTCTAGATTTTTATGGTCCGTGATAACTGTAATAGGGTGAGCCGCCCCCTCCAAAAAGTGTCTCCATTCTTCGAACGCCAATTTGATAGCCAATAGCTCCCTATTGCCTACGTCATAACTTTTTTCAGCGGGAGAAAATTTTTTAGAAAAATAGGCACAAGGCCTGAGATTAGTCAGAGAAGCTGGCCCCTGAGATAACACTGCTCCCACCCCCACCTCAGAAGCATCAACCTCGACCACAAACAGTTTGGAAGGGTCTGGTTGAACCAGGATAGGAGCAGATGTAAAACAGTTTTTTAGCGTTAGAAAAGACTGTTTGGCTAACGGGGACCAGTTCTTGACATCTGCCCCTTTGCGAGTGAGATCAGTAAGGGGTTTAGTTACCTGTGAGAAACCTTTAATAAACTTGTGGTAATAATTCGCAAATCCCAAGAAGCGCTGAAGTCCCTTAAGGTCTCGAGGTTGGACCCAATCAACAACAGCCTGCACCTTCTTGGGATCCATGCGAAACCCCTGAGGTGAGATTATCAGCCCTAAAAACGACAACTCTTGAACAAAAAATGAACATTTTTCGAGCTTGACGAACAATTGATTTTCTCTGAGCCTTTGGAGTACAGTCTTTACATGTAACAAATGAGAATGTTTGTCAGCAGAATATATGAGAATATCATCTAGGTACACAACTACAAAGCGGCCGATGAGATCCGAGAACACAACATTAATAAAATTTTGAAAAACTGCAGGTGCGTTGGTGAGACCAAATGGCATTACCAAGTTCTCAAATAACCCTTCAGAGGTGAGGAAAGCCATCTTCCATTCATCCCCCTCCCGTATCCTGATTAAATTATAAGCCCCCCATAGGTCAAGTTTTGAAAACCACATGGCCCCAGAAAGCTGATTACAGAGATCCGGAATCAACGGCAGTGGATATGTATTCCTGACCGTGATTTTATTTAGTTCTCGAAAGTCGAGGCAGGGGAGTAGGCTGCCATCTTTTTTCTTAACAAAGAAAAACCCCGATGCTACCGGGGAAACTGAAGGTCTTATGTGCCCCTTGCGGAGACTCTCAGCAATATATTGTTTCATAGCTAGGCGCTCGGGACCTGATAGGTTAAGCAAAACGAGCTTTGGGCAATTTGGCTCAAGGAATTAGGTCGATGGCACAGTCAAATGAGGAATTAGGTCGATGGCACAGTCAAATGGCCTATGAGGGGGTAACGCCTCAGCCTCACTTTCTGAAAAAACGTCCTCAAAGTCTTTCAGGTACTCCGGAATACCTTCCAGACTGATAGAAGACACAGAAACAGGTTTTGCAATTTTCACACAAAAAACAGCTTTATGGTAACAGTCGACACATTTATACCCCCACTTGATAATCTCCCCCAATTCCCAGTCAATCACTGGATTGTGGCGTAGAAGCCATGGCATGCCCAAAACCAACCCGGTGGGCAACTTGTCCATAACAAAACACTCAATCTCCTCCATGTGGGAAGAACCAACTTTCAACATAAATTTTTCAGAAACTGAAAGAATCCCCGTTCGGGTCAGAGAAGAAGAGTCAATGGCCACGACTTTTAGTGGGGTATGAAGCCTGACTGTCCCTATCTGGTGCTGGGAAATGACATCAGAGCTGACCAAGTTGAGTGATGAACCACTGTCCACCAGTGCTGTGGAGAAAAAACGATACTTATCTACCAACAGTTCAACCTTTAGCAAAACCTTAGGGCATGAGGAAGAGAGTACCTTAAGGTCTGGGCAGCCTCCTCGATTACTACCCAGACCTAGTCGTTTCCCGCCGCCTTGGAGGATGACGGACACGAGGGACAATCTTTTATCCAATCACCGGACTCTCCACAATAAAAGCAGAGCCGTTTCTCACGGCGGCGTTTCCTCTCCTTTTCTTTGACCGAAGTAGCACCAATCTCCATGGGTTCGGGAGCGACACCAGTCTCTTTGCTACCGGAGAATAGGGATGCCTCGGACTGCATGACACCCCTAGCCCGTAGCCTGCGGTCCATAAGTACGGCCTGGGTAATGGCGTCCTCCAAGGTGTCAGGTGGAGGGTGAAGGGCCAGGGCATCTTGGAGGCGTTCAGATAAGCCTCTGTGGAATAAGCCCTGAAGGGCTGCATCATCCCATGAGATTTCTGCTGCCCAGCGCCGGAACTCTGCACAAAACCACTCAGCCGAGCGTTTACCCTGGCGCACATTCATCACCATGTCTTCAGCCATGCGAACCCTGTCGGGTTCATCATATATACGACCCAGCGCTTCAAAAAAGGCATTGACAGTCATCCTTTCAGGGGCAGAGGGAGACAGAGGAAAAGCCCACGCTTGCGGTGCACCCCGAAGTAGAGAAATAACTACCCCCACTTTCTGGAATTTATCCCCGGAGGAACGAGGCCTCAGAGAAAAAAAAGCTTGCACCCCTCCTTAAAGGCCATGAACTCCTTTTTGTCCCCAGAGAAGAAGTCTGGCAGTTTGACCGGCGACTCGGGGGACACCAGCGAAACATCTCTACCACCCGAGCTAGGAGACCCTGCAGCAATAGCCCCCTGCACAGTGTCCACCAACTGTTGTTGGGTCTGAGCCATTGTACGCTGTTCCACATTAAGTTTCTGGAACATTAGTGTCAGGTTTTTAACCTGATCTGCCAAAGCTTGCATGGGATCCATGATACTAGACACCTTTTTTTTTTTTTTTTTTTTTCCCTATAGGAAAGATACTTAGCTTCCCCAACACAGAATAATATAAGGTCGCTTATAATGTAACGACCCTGTCAGTGCCAGCGAACTGCCACGGCTGAGCAGAGTGACTCACCCACACTGTGGAAGGGTCCGGGGTCAGATGCCGCAAGGGAGGCTCAGGCAGACGGGACCAGAGCAGCATGGTGAGAGTAGCAGTAAGCAAAAGGACCTGCGATCATGTGACCACAGGGGGCGGGGCCTAGCGTTCTGCTACTGGAGGTGAGTGCAGGACTCTACAGGGACCCTGGATTAGTGAATAGGGAAACTCAGGTCAGACAAACTGGGGTCACACACGGAGAGGACGGCGCAGTACAGAAGGGGCGAGCAGAGAATAGTCAGAACATAAGCCAGGAGTCATACACGAGATAGCAACGCAGTACAGGAGGGGTAAACAGAGAATTGTCAGGACAAAGGCCAGGGTCATACACGAGATAGCAACGTAGTACAGGAGGGGCAGGCAGAACTCGTAACGGGAACAGAACCAAGTCAAAACCAAGCAAGCATAGAGAATCACAAGCACAAAGCACAGGGTCACACACACTCGGCCAAGGGTCAAAGTATAAGCGACAAGGAATGGCCCCACAATGAGGCTATAAGAAGCCTCCCAGAATCCCAGAGTGAGGCCATCCAAATTAACCCTTAACCTACCTTTTCCCACAAACTCAGCAAACCATGACAGTACCCCCTTTCAACGGGGGCCTCCGGACCCCCAGGCTTATCAGGATGCCGGGCATGGAATGCACGAACCAAACGATTAGCATGAACCGATGTGGCTGGCACCCAGACCGATCCTCCGGACCATACCCCTTCCAATGTACCAGATACTGCAAGGATCCCTGAACCCGCCTGGAGTCCACAATGTGTTGTACTTCGAACTCCATATGCCCATCAACCATAACGGGCAAAGGAACGGCATCTGTATCTTCCCTCACTGACCCCAGGGGTTTAAGTAAGGACCTATGAAATACATTATGGAGTTTCAAAGAGGGAGGGAGGCGAAGGCGATAGGGTACCGGGTTAACCACCTCGATGACTTCGTAAGGGCCAATAAATTTAGGCCCTAGTTTAGCGTAAGGTATTCGGAGACTTATGTTCCGTGTGGAAAGCCAAACCTTATCTCCACATCGCAAAATCTGAACCGAGTCCCTTTTTTTTATCCGCAAAATGTTTATACTTTTCCTAAGCCCTGGAAATATTTTGTCGAACTTTCGACCAGAGATTCCTGAGACGACTGATCCCGTCCTCAGCCCCCGGGCAACCAGAATCAATACGCGAGAACTCGCCAAAATGAGGATTTATCCCATAATTAATAAAAAATGGTGACCTACCGGTAGACTGGTTTACCCAGTTGTTGAAGGCGAACTCTGCTAATGGTAAGGCCTCAGACCAGTCGCTTTGCAGAGTAGAAGTCAGGCACCGAAGAATTTGTTCAAGCGACTGGTTGGTGCGTTCAGTTTGCCCGTTGGTCTCTGGGTGGTACGCTGAGGAAAAAGACAACAATATCCCCAACTTTTTGCAAAAAGCCCGCCAAAACTTAGACACAAATTGCGTCCCTCTATCTGACACAATATTAGTAGGCACCCCATGTAAACGTACCACCTGAGAAAGGAAATGTCTGGAGAGAGTCTCTGCTGACGGTAAACTTGCCATGGGTACAAAATGTGCTAGTTTAGAAAATCTGTCCACAATTACCCAGATTACAGTATTTCCACGGGAGGATGGCAGATTGGTAATGAAGTCCATGGACAAATGAGTCCACGGTCTTCCTGGAATTGGTAAAGGCGCCAATTCCCCGGCCGGCCGGCAATGAGAGCTCTTAGAACGGGCACATATCCCACATGCAGCAACATGCATCTTAATATCCGAAGTCATTAAAGGCCACCAAAAAAGTCTTGCCACTGCTTCTCGTGTGGCCGCTATACCAGGGTGGGCACTCAATTTCGAATCATGGAACTCCCACAGGAGTTTAGTGCGCAAATGCTGAGGTACGAACAACTTATTTTCAGGTTTGGACCTTGGCGCTAAAGATTGTGCCTCCACAACCTCCCGCTCCAATTCCGACGACACTTCGGCAATAACAACACTGGGTTGAAGAATGGGGGACGGTGGATCGGGGGTGGACAATGGCTCAAAACTACGTGACAGAGCGTCAGCCTTGACGTTTTTAGATCCTGGTCGAAAAGTAATAGAAAACTGAAATCTGGAAAAAAAAAGTGACCAACGGGCTTGCCTGGGGGTCAGTCTTTTAGCAGTTTTAATATATTCTAGATTTTTATGGTCCGTGATAACTGTAATAGGGTGAGCCGCCCCCTCCAAAAAGTGTCTCCATTCTTCGAACGCCAATTTGATAGCCAATAGCTCCCTATTGCCTACGTCATAACTTTTTTCAGCGGGAGAAAATTTTTTAGAAAAATAGGCACAAGGCCTGAGATTAGTCAGAGAAGCTGGCCCCTGAGATAACACTGCTCCCACCCCCACCTCAGAAGCATCAACCTCGACCACAAACGGTTTGGAAGGGTCAGGTTGAACCAGGATAGGAGCAGATGTAAAACAGTTTTTTAGCGTTAGAAAAGACTGTTTGGCTAACGGGGACCAGTTCTTGACATCTGCCCCTTTGCGAGTGAGATCAGTAAGGGGTTTAGTTACCTGTGAGAAACCTTTAATAAACTTGTGGTAATAATTCGCAAATCCCAAGAAGCGCTGAAGTCCCTTAAGGTCTCGAGGTTGGACCCATTCCACAACAGCCTGCACCTTCTTGGGATCCATGCGAAACCCCTGAGGTGAGATTATCAGCCCTAAAAACGACAACTCTTGAACAAAAAATGAACATTTTTCGAGCTTGACGAACAATTGATTTTCTCTGAGCCTTTGGAGTACAGTCTTTACATGTAACAAATGAGAATGTTTGTCAGCAGAATATATGAGAATATCATCTAGGTACACAACTACAAAGCGGCCGATGAGATCCGAGAACACAACATTAATAAAATTTTGAAAAACTGCAGGTGCGTTGGTGAGACCAAATGGCATTACCAAGTTCTCAAATAACCCTTCAGAGGTGAGGAAAGCCGTCTTCCATTCATCCCCCTCCCGTATCCTGATTAAATTATAAGCCCCCCATAGGTCAAGTTTTGAAAACCACATGGCCCCAGAAAGCTGATTACAGAGATCCGGAATCAACGGCAGTGGATATGTATTCCTGACCGTGATTTTATTTAGTTCTCGAAAGTCGAGGCAGGGGCGTAGGCTGCCATCTTTTTTCTTAACAAAGAAAAACCCCGCTGCTACCGGGAAACTGAAGGTCTTATGTGCCCCTTGCGGAGACTCTCAGCAATATATTGTTTCATAGCTAGGCGCTCGGGACCTGATAGGTTAAACAAAAGAGCTTTGGGCAATTTGGCTCCAGGAATTAGGTCGATGGCACAGTCAAATGAGGAATTAGGTCAATGGCACAGTCAAATGGCCTATGAGGGGGTAACGCCTCAGCCTCACTTTCTGAAAAAACGTCCTCAAAGTCTTTCAGGTACTCTGGAATACCTTCCAGACTGATAGAAGACACAGAAACAGGTTTTGCAATTTTCACACAAAAAACAGCTTTATGGTAACAGTCGACACATTTAGACCCCCACTTGATAATCTCCCCCGAATTCCCAGTCAATCACTGGATTGTGGCGTAGAAGCCATGGCATGCCCAAAACCAACCCGGTGGGCAACTTGTCCATAACAAAACACTCAATCTCCTCCATGTGGGAAGAACCAACTTTCAACATAAATTTTTCAGAAACTGAAAGAATCCCCGTTCGGGTCAGAGAAGAAGAGTCAATGGCCACGACTTTTAGTGGGGTATGAAGCCTGACTGTCCCTATCTGGTGCTGGGAAATGACATCAGAGCTGACCAAGTTGAGTGATGAACCACTGTCCACCAGTGCTGTGGAGAAAAAACGATACTTATCTACCAACAGTTCAACCTTTAGCAAAACCTTAGGGCATGAGGAAGAGAGTACCTTAAGGTCTGGGCAGCCTCCTCGATTACTACCCAGACCTAGTCGTTTCCCGCCGCCTTGGAGGATGACGGACACGAGGGACAATCTTTTATCCAATGACCGGACTCTCCACAATAAAAGCAGAGCCGTTTCTCACGGCGGCGTTTCCTATCCTTTTCTTTGACCGAAGTAGCACCAATCTCCATGGGTTCGGGAGCGACACCAGTCTCTTTGCTACCGGAGAATAGGGATGCCTCGGACTGCATGACACCCCTAGCCCGTAGCCTGCGGTCCATAAGTACGGCCTGGGTAATGGCGTCCTCCAAGGTGTCAGGTGGAGGGTGAAGGGCCAGGGCATCTTGGAGGCGTTCAGATAAGCCTCTGTGGAATAAGCCCTGAAGGGCTGCATCATCCCATGAGATTTCTGCTGCCCAGCGCCGGAACTCTGCACAAAACCACTCAGCCGAGCGTTTACCCTGGCGCACATTCATCACCATGTCTTCAGCCATGCGAACCCTGTCGGGTTCATCATATATACGACCCAGCGCTTCAAAAAAGGCATTGACAGTCATCCTTTCAGGGGCAGAGGGAGACAGAGGAAAAGCCCACGCTTGCGGTGCACCCCGAAGTAGAGAAATAACTACCCCCACTTTCTGGAATTTATCCCCGGAGGAACGAGGCCTCAGAGAAAAAAAAAGCTTGCACCCCTCCTTAAAGGCTATGAACTCCTTTTTGTCCCCAGAGAAGAAGTCTGGCAGTTTGACCGGCGACTCGGGGGACACCAGCGAAACATCTCTACCACCCGAGCTAGGAGACCCTGCAGCAATAGCCCCCTGCACAGTGTCCACCAACTGTTGTTGGGTCTGAGCCATTGTACGCTGTTCCACATTAAGTTTCTGGAACATTAGTGTCAGGTTTTTAACCTGATCTGCCAAAGCTTGCATGGGATCCATGATACTAGACACTTTTTTTTTTTTTTTTTCCCTATAGGAAAGATACTTAGCTTCCCCAACACAGAATAATATAAGGTCGCTTATAATGTAACGACCCTGTCAGTGCCAGCGAACTGCCACGGCTGAGCAGAGTGACTCACCCACACTGTGGAAGGGCCCGGGGTCAGATGCCGCAAGGGAGGCTCAGGCAGACGGGACCAGAGCAGCATGGTGAGAGTAGCAGTAAGCAAAAGGACCTGCGATCATGTGACCACAGGGGGCGGGGCCTAGCGTTCTGCTACTGGAGGTGAGTGCAGGACTCTACAGGGACCCTGGATTAGTGAATAGGGAAACTCAGGTCAGACAAACTGGGGTCACACACGGAGAGGACGGCGCAGTACAGAAGGGGCGAGCAGAGAATAGTCAGAACATAAGCCAGGAGTCATACACGAGATAGCAACGCAGTACAGGAGGGGTAAACAGAGAATTGTCAGGACAAAGGCCAGGGGTCATACACGAGATAGCAACATAGTACAGGAGGGGCAGGCAGAACTCGTAACGGGAACAGAACCAAGTCAAAACCAAGCAAGCATAGAGAATCACAAGCACAAAGCACAAGGTCACACACACTCGGCCAAGGGTCAAAGTATAAGCGACAAGGAATGGCCCCACAATGAGGCTATAAGAAGCCTCCCAGAATCCCAGAGTGAGGCCATCCAAATTAACCCTTAACCCACCTTTTCCCACAAAATCAGCAAACCATGACAACAATGAATTGAGGCTGGTAAATATAATGAATCAGGGTTAGGGTTAGAACGGGAGGTACATAGTGGGGGGGTGCGTTGAGGATGAAATGCCTGGTAATGAATTGGGGGAAAAAGTGTACAGGTGCTAATTAATTTATATATTAAATGGGGAAAGTGGCTATTTATAGTTAGTGAGTGCACATTGGTGGATTATAATTTATATTTGGAATGGTGGATTGTATAATAACCAATTATATTTTGATTGTGGGTGCACCTCTGTATTCAGATGTGTAGTGTAGAAGAAAGGGAAAAAGTGGGGAATTTGCTCTGGAAGTGGTGCTCTAGGTAACTGTGTTATTTTATGCAGAGACGAGTCCTGGCTGGAAGAAGTGATGGCGGTCTGTGCTGGATGAAAAAGAAAAGCAAAGCTGAAGGACTTCAGCTAGAGACATCACTGGTGAGTCTGTGTTACCTGTACACTGACACTATACACTGTATACTATATACAGAGCTCCTGTGTATAATGTCACTGGCAGTGGTGATCACTGTATTACCTGTACACTGACACTATATACAGAGCTCCTGTGTACATTATCATCGGTGATCACTGTATTTCCTGTACACTGACACTTAATACAGAGCTCCTGTGTATAATGTCACTGGTGATCACTGTATTACCTGTACACTGACAGTAAATACAGATTTCCTCTATACATTATCACCTAGTATTGTTTTTTTTTTAATTTATGATCAGTATTGTAGTATTCAGTCTCTATGTGGTGGTAATATGTGGTCTGGTCATGGTGTGGCGCTATTTGTTCCTTGTATGTGGCTTTATTCAGCCACTATGTGGTGGTAATATGTGGTCTGGCCATGGTGTGGCGGTATTTGTCCCTTGTATGTGGTATTATTCGGTCAGTATGTGGTGGTAATATGTTGTCTGGTCATGGTGTGACGATATTTGTCCCTTGTATGTGGTATTAATGGTTGTTTAAAAAAAATGTAAATGTATGTGACTCATTCCCTTAAAGAAAAATACATAAATATATATTTATTTTTAATAGTTTAGAGTAGAGTAGGGCCCAGCCGAAAGAGTCTACAGTGTCGTGGTATCAGCTTAAAAATTATTTTGGCCAAAACAAAAGCTGCTGGTTATGAATGTGATCTGGTGTTTGATGGGAACTGTTAATATCTGATCGGTGAGGATGTGGTGGTGAAGTTGAGTTTTTCCAAGAGTGGGTGGTGGGACGGTGGAGGCGGAGCTGGTGTGGAACCTGGGCGGAGTCTCAAGGGAACCTGAAAATTTTGCCAGTATTGGGCCGCGAAATTCCTAGTGGAAGCCCTGGTCTGTCTCATAAGCTGCAGAACGCAGCTTCCTGAGACTTCAGTATGCTCACGCAGGCAGCGTGATGACATTATAGTCTCATGCCGCTTTGTGGACCGGAAGAGAAAATGGAGGCTGCAGTGCCGGGAATCAGGAGAGGTGAGTATAAACTTCATTATTTTTAATATGGAAAACTGGGGCCATCATACTATACATATGTGAGCAGAACTGGGGCCATCATACTAGATATGTGGGGAGATGTTATGTTTCGGCAGCTGAGGAGTGCAGGCAAAAAAGGCAATACACCAGAGCAGTTGGAATCTACGAGATTGCAGTACCCTGACTAACCACCACAACTAGAGGCAGCCGTGGAGAGTTCCTACGTTGGTCCTAGACGCTTCGTCACAGCCTGAGAAACTAACTAACCCAAAGATAGAAATAGGAAAGCTATCTGCCCCGGAGCAGAACCCCAAAGATAATAGAAAGCCCCCAAACATGTAATGGCGGTTAGACAAGATGAAATACTGACACAGAAAGAAAATAGTATGAGCAAACGCTGGGGCCCAAACTAACTAAATAGAAAAGGATAGGAAGGGTACTTACTGCAATCCCACAAAACCCTGAAAAGCACCAACTTAACTAATTTCAAAAACACCTGAGATCACACGACCTCTACCACCTAAATTAGTTCTCTGGTGTAACAAAATCAAAACAGCAGCCACTGAAAAAACTGGAAAAAGCAAAAGTCAAACATCAGTGGCTGAACTAAACTGAGAGGGCAAAGGCCCCCGGAGGGGACCCTGAAGGCCCCCACAGAAGTGCAGGACAAAATGCAAAAATATAGCACAAAAAACAAAAAGAAGAAAATGTCTTATCTGTTAGCAGGAGATGCAGACACGACACAGCAGGCTACAAGGGAAACAGGAATGAAGGATTCAGACCAGAACAATTGATCACCGGCAACCCTGATGGGAAGGTGACTCCCTTATATAAGACCAGTCAGTAACACCTGATTCCCAGTCCTCACAATCTTCACTGGACAGACCAGCACCGCTTGTAACCACTAGAGGAAGCCTCTGCTCAGAACTCATCTCAAACCCATTCACAACAGTACCCCCCCTTGAGGAGGGGTCACCGAACCCTCATTTGAGCAACCAGGTCGGTCAGGATGAGTTCTATGATACGCACGGATAAGTCTCCTAGCGTGGATGTCCGAAGCAAACACCCAAGAATTGTCTTCCTGACCATAACCTCTCCATTTAACCAAATACTGGAGTTTCCGTCTAGAAAAACGAGAATTTAATATTTTCTCAACCACATACTCCAGATTGCCCTCAACCAAAACAGGGTCAGGAGGCACAGCAGCAGGAACCACTGGCTCAACAAACCTCTTCAACAAGGACTTGTGGAACACGTTATGGATCTTAAATGTCCCTGGAAGAAGCAAACGAAAAGAAACAGGATTAATAATCTCCATGATCTTATAAGGTCCAATGAACCTAGGCTTAAATTTAGGAGATGCTACTCTCATAGGAATATTCTTTGAGGACAACCAGACCAAGTCCCCCACTTTAAATCGAGGACCATCAGTCCTATGCCGGTTAGCAAACCGCTGGGCCCTCTCCTGAGAGAGGGACAACCTCTCCACTACCTGGTCCCAAATCTGTTGCATACGCTCCACAACAGAGTCAACACCTGGACAGACAGAAGCCTCCGTCTGTCCTGAAGAAAATCGAGGGTGAAACCCAGAATTACAGAAAAACGGAGACATCAAAGTGGCAGAGCTAGCCCTATTATTAAGAGCAAACTCAGCCAAAGGCAAAAAAGAGACCCAGTCATCCTGATCAGCAGACACAAAGCATCTTAGATAAGTCTCCAATGTCTGGTTTGTTCTCTCAGTTTGACCATTGGTCTGAGGATGAAATGCCGAGGAGAAAGACAATTGAACACCCAGTTTAGAACAAAAAGTCCTCCAAAATCTGGAAACAAACTGGACTCCTCTGTCAGACACAATGTTCTCAGGAATGCCGTGTAAACGAACCACGTGCTGAAGGAACAACGGCACCAATTCAGAGGAGGAAGGCAACTTAGGTAATGGCACAAGATGTATCATTTTGGAAAACCTATCACAAATTACCCAGATGGTGGTCATTCTCTGAGAAACAGGAAGGTCGGAAATGAAATCCATAGAGATATGGGTCCATGGTCTCTTGGGCACAGGCAATGGCATCAACAAACCACTAGAGCGAGAGCAAGGCTTGGAGCGAGAGCAAGTCCCGCAGACTGCACAAATTCCCTGACATCACGAGACAAGGTAGGCCACCAAAAGGACCGACTAACCAAGTCTCTGGTACCAAAAATTCCGGGATGCCCAGCCAATGCGGAACAATGAATCTCAGACATCACACTCTTCTTCCACTGGTCCGGGACAAACAATTTTCCAACAGGGCAGCACTCGGGCCTATCCTCCTGACACCCCCCCAGAGCAAGTCTCAAACTGGGCGAGATGGCGGAAAGAACTACACCCTCTTTCAAAATAACATAAGGATCAGATAACTCAGGAGAGTCCGCAAGGAAACTCCTCGAGAGGGCATCCGCCTTAACATTCTTAGTGCCAGGAAGAAAGGAAACCACAAAATTAAAATGTGTGAAAAACAAGGCCCACCTGGCCTGTCTAGGATTGAGTCGCTTGGCAGATTCCAGATAGACCAGATTCTTATGGTCCGTAAGGACCACCACCTGATGTTTGGCTCCCTCCAGCCAATGTCTCCACTCTTCAAAAGCCCACTTCATGGCCAATAACTCCCGATTACCCACGTCATAATTACGATCAGTAGGAGAAAATTTTCGAGAGAAAAAGGCACAAGGGTTACTTTTAGAGGTCTCTGGATCTTTTTGGGACAAAACGCACCTGCCCCAATTTCAGAGGCATCAACCTCCACCTGAAATGGCAGAGAAACATCAGGCTGCCGTAGAACAGGAGCAGAAGTGAATCTCTGCTTAAGTTCCTGAAATGCAGAGACTGCCTCAGGAGGCCAATTCACCACATCAGAACCCTTTCTGGTCAAATCAGTTAATGGTTTAACAATAACCGAGAAATTACCAATAAATTTACGATAAAAATTGGCAAAACCCAAAAATCTCTGAAGAGCCTTTAATGAAGTAGGTTGGACCCAATCACAGATGGCCTGAACCTTGACCGGGTCCATTTCAATAACAGATGGGGACAAAATGAATCCCAGAAATGAGATCCTCTGTACGCCATAAAGACACTTTGATCCCTTCACATACAGAGCATTCTCTCTCAAAATCTGGAACACAGTTCGAACATGTTTCACATGAGAGTCCCAGTCATTAGAAAAAATCAAGATATCATCCAAATAAACAATCAGAAATTTGTCCACAAAATCCCTGAAAATGTCATTCATGAAGGACTGGAAGACGGAAGGAGCATTAGTGAGCCCAAAGGGCATCACTAGGTACTCAAAATGCCCTTCAGGGGTATTGAATGCCGTCTTCCATTCATCCCCGTGCTTAATGCGAATAAGGTTATACGCCCCCCTGAGGTCAAGCTTGGTAAACCAAGTAGCGTTTTTCACCCTGGAAAACAGATCAGAAATCAAGGGTAACGGGTATTGATATTTCACAGTAATATTGTTCAAGAGACGATAATCAATACACGGCCTTAATGAACCATCCTTTTTGGCCACAAAGAAAAAACCGGCACCTAAGGGTGAAGAGGATGGTCTGATATGACCCTTCTCCAATGATTCCTTGATATAAGACCGCATAGCGTCATGTTCAGGTACAGACAAGTTAAAAAGGCGACCTTTAGGGAATTTACTACCCGGCACTAATTCAATAGCGCAGTCATAGCTCCTATGGGGAGGCAAGGATGCAGATTTACTTTCGCTAAACACATCAGAAAAATCAATCAAAAAGTCAGGAACATCCTGAGCCTGGGGGGAGGCAGAAAAAACAGGAGTGTTGGCACCAACACATTGGCAGCCCCAACTGGTTACAGACACAGATTTCCAATCCAAAACAGGATTATGAGACTGTAACCAAGGGAAACCCAGTACGATAATATCATGCAGATTATACAGAACCAAAAATTTGCAGCACTCCTGGTGATCAGGTTCAACCCTCATTATCACCTGAGTAGAGAACTGAGGTTTATTCTCAGCCAAAGGGGTAGAATCGATCCCCCGTAGGGGAATAGACTTCTGTAGGGGTATCAAGGGAAACCCACAACGTTTAGCAAAATCATAATCCATCAGGTTAATAGCTGCTCCAGAATCAACGAAAGCCTGAGCAGAAAATGAGGACAGAGAGCATATCAGAGTGACAGTTAATAAAAACTTAGTCTGAATACTACCCAAGACAACTGAGCGTGCAAAACGTCTTCCCCGCTTAGGGCAGACTGAAATAGCATGAGAGGCATCACCACAGTAGAAACATAACCCATTGCGCTTTCGAAACTCATTACGCTGTGCCCCAGACACCACTCTATCACTCATGGGTTCAGAAGCTGGTTCACAAGGCAACACTATTCCACGCATACTTCTCCGCTCACGCAAACGTCTGTCAATTTGAATCGCTAATGACATAGAATCATTGAGACCAGAGGGGACAGGGAATCCCACCATAACATCCTTTACATTATCTGACAGACCCTTCCGGAAAATGGCCGCCAAAGCGTCGTCATTCCACTTGGTCAGGACTGCCCACCTACGGAATCTCTGACAGTATAACTCAGCATCATCAAGCCCCTGATTTAATGCCAACAAGGCTTTTTCAGCTTGATCAGTGACATTAGGCTCATCGTACAATAACCCCAAAGCCTGAAAAAATGCATCAACATCACTCAAAACAGGATCCCCAGGTGTCAGGGAAAAAGCCCAATCCTGAGGATCGCCGCGCAGGAGAGAGATGACAATTTGAACCTGCTGCGCTGCATTCCCTGAGGACTTAGATTTTAAGGCAAAAAACAATTTACAATTATTTTTGAAATTCTGAAACTTAGCTCGATCCCCTAAAAACAAATCTGGCATGGGGATCCTAGGTTCCACAACAGGCAACACAAATATGCAGCAATACTCTGAACCTCAGTGGCAAGCTGATCCACACGGCCAGACAACTGTGCAAACTCCATTGAGAGAAAAGATCCTCCCCAGCACCCAGAGATACAGAGGGAAAAAAAAGCAACAAACAGAAAAATATCTCTGACAACTCTGACAACCTTTTTTCTTTCACAATATTTTTTCCCTTCTGTGAGTACCATACAATTTTCATCTTTTAGGCCGGTGATACTGTTATGTTTCGGCAGCTGAGGAGTGCAGGCAAAAAAGGCAATACACCAGAGCAGTTGGAATCTACGAGATTGCAGTACTCTGACTAACCACCACAACTAGAGGCAGCCGTGGAGCGTTCCTACGTTGGTCCTAGACGCCTCGTCACAGCCTGAGAAACTAACTACACCCAAAGATAGAAATAGGAAAGCTATCTGCCCCGGAGCAGAACCCCAAAGATAATAGAAAGCCCCCAAACATGTAATGGCGGTTAGACAAGATGAAAAAACTGACACAGAAAGAAAATAGTATGAGCAAACGCTGGGGCCCAAACTAACTAAATAGAAAAGGATAGGAAGGGTACTTACTGCAATCCCAGAAAACCCTGAAAAGCACCAACTTAACTAATTTCAAAAACACCTGAGATCACACGACCTCTACCACCTAAATTAGTTCTCTCGTGTAACAAAATCAAAACAGCAGCCACTGAAAAAACTGGAAAAAGCAAAAGTACAAACATCAGTGGCTGAACTAAACCGAGAGGGCAAAGGCCCCCGGAGGGGACCTTGAAGGCCCCCACAGAAGTGCAGGACAAAATGCAAAAATATAGCACAAAAAACAAAAAGAAGAAAATGTCTTATCTGTTAGCAGGAGATGCAGACACGACACAGCAGGCTACAAGGGAAACAGGAATGAAGGATTCAGACCAGAACAATTGATCACCGGCAACCCTGATGGGAAGGTGACTCCCTTATATAAGACCAGTCAGTAACACCTGATTCCCAGTCCTCACAATCTTCACTGGACAGACCAGCACCGCTTGTAACCACTAGAGGAAGCCTCTGCTCAGAACTCATCTCAAACCCATTCACAACAGGGAGAACTGGGGCCATCATAATAGATAAGTGGGGAGAGCTGGGGCCATCATACTATATATATGGGCAACTGGGGCCATCGCACTATATTTAAGGAGGGAGTTGGGGCCATCACACTATATACAGGGGTTGGACAAAATAATGGAAACACCTAACGTTTTGACATCATAAACTTTGAACATGTTATAAACATGCAAACCGTGACATATGGTAATGTTTTGTAGTTGATTATTTGTGTTATGTGATATTTATATGTAAATTAACTGTTTGCTTTGCATAATTGTAAAAACATTGATGAGAACCTGATACCAATGGCAGACCTCTCGGATTTTCAAAGAGGCCAAATTGTTGGTGCTGGTATGGCAGGCTCTAGTGTAACCGAAAGTGCCCGAATGCTTGGTGTGTGAAGAGGTACTGTCTCCAAAGTAATGACTGCGTTTGAAAGAGAAGGAAAAACGTCAGCAGCAAAGCACAGGTCCTGCCAAAAGTCGAAGTTGACTGAGAAAGACCGTCGGACTATAAAGCGAATTGTGAGAGAGGATCGCAAGACAACGGCTCCGAAAATCACTGCTGAGCTCAATGAACACCTACAGAACCCAGTTTCCACGAAAACTGTTCGTCGGGAGCTGAACAAATCTGAAATCCACGGAAGAGCTGCAATTCGAAAACCGCTGCTCTCAATGACAAATGTTTCCAAGCGTTTAGAGTGGTGAAGAAACCTCCAGAATTGGTCCCTCGAGCCGTAGAAACATGTCATATTCTCAGACGAATCATCGATTACCCTATTTCCGACCTCCGGTCGCGTGTACGTTTGGAGACAGCCGAAAGAAGCATTCCATCCAGACTGCCTTCTCCCAACCGTAAAACATGGCGGAAGTTCTGTGATGATCTGGGGTGCTATTTCGTGGAGATCCACCGGGCCAATGATATCCCTTCATGGAAGAATTAACAGCTGCGATTATTCAGGCATTTTGGGCGACCAAGTGCATCCTATGGTTCAAGCACTGCTCCCGGAGGGGAACGTCATCTTTCAGGATGATAATGCACCAATTTATACAGCTAGAATCGTTAAAGCATGGCACGAGGAACATTCTAATGAAGTTCAGCATCTCATATGGCCCCACAATCCCCTGACCTCAACATTATTGAGCATTTATGGTCGATTATAGAGATTCAAGTTAGACGTCGATTTCTGCCGCCATCGTCGCTCAAAGAACTGGAGGGTGTTTAAACTGAAGAATGGGCTAAAATTCCTTTGGAAACAATTCACATTGAATCCATACCTCGGAGAATTGAGGCTGTAATCGCCGCAGAAGGTGGAACTACACCATATTAAACTAACTTTTGTTGATGTTTCCATCAAGCAGAAAGAAAGAGAAGCTTCTGGAGAGAGAGAGGAAGGGGTCCTAGGGATACGGAGAGAGCAAGAACAAGCCGTCGATCCCGATCTGTTGGCAGAGGGACCAGGTCGCAGAGGGAACTCGACCCCTTACCTAGTGGAGAATTTTATGACTCAGCTAGCAAGTCGACTGCTGTGATAACTTTAGGGATCACAGACAACTACTACAATTATCTTCGCCGGAGAGGTAGCTATATAGAATCAAGGAAACACAGAGATAAGATGGTATCCAACAGGATTCGCAGCCGCTGATCTGGGACACTGTTTGTGAAGGTGCTGGAAGGATAGAAGGTGGGAAAATCAGCACAGCGAGACAGCCAGTAAAAGGAACATATATAGAAAGGAGTCCAGGAAAGGTGTTTCCCAAACTACCTGGGGGTTTGCAGAGCCCCTCACCTGGAGGACACGGTACCAAGCGGGTATTTGTACTGCTGGCAGCCAGAACTGTGAGTAAAGCTTTGGAAACTGCAACTCACTGATTGTTTCTCAGTTTCTTCCTGCGTCACCTAGTACACTCAGCTACATCTCTCAGCACCATTACTCTCATACTACAACATTATCCTGCCCTGAGACCACCAGCTTCACTTGTGGGAAGCTATTCCAACTCTGCAGCATCACACCATCAGTCTCAGAGGATCTGCACTGCAGCGCTGGTCATCTCTGACCAGATTCCACAAGTGGCGTCACAAATACCTTACTACAAACTCTAACATCCCCTGTAAATATTTCCCCTTTTATTGGACGCCCAGGGCCACGGACTGAGTCACTGCCGCTGTGACACATCCCTTCAATACACCGGCCCAGTACCCAGGGCCGGCTCCAGGTTTTTATGGGCCCCGGGCGAAAGAGTTTCAGTGGGCCCCCTTAACACAGACCACGATTCATGATGCACAGATACTGCAGAGAAATATGGGTATAGCACAATCACTTCTCCTCTTCCATTACGTGACTGATATCTATTGTAAATTGTACAATAGCTCAAAAACCGCCAAATCCTCACAGCGCACAGTACAGACTGGACAGTACAGTCCTCCATACAATATTATGGGCACCACATAGTCTCCCCCTCATCACCCATATAATACCCCATGCAGGATGTCACCCGCCATCCCCCATATAATGCTCCATACAGAATACTGGACCCAATATAATGCTCCATACAGAATACTGGACCAC
This sequence comes from Oophaga sylvatica, assembly GCA_033576555.1. NCBI lineage: Eukaryota > Metazoa > Chordata > Amphibia > Anura > Dendrobatidae > Oophaga > Oophaga sylvatica. Next base: position 42,913 of record JARQOD010001831.1, on the reverse strand, counting down.
ACATAATGCTCCATACAGAATACTGGACCCAATATAATGCTCCATACAGAATACTGGACCACATATAATGCTCCATACAAAATATGGAGCTCTCCTCTACACTGTGCTGCGCTCTGCACTGTTACGGCTCAGGAAAGGGCGCTGTGGAAAGACTCCCTATTATCATTATCATTGCCTCCCCATTAATATCATCATCATCATTGCCTTCCCATTATCATGGCCTCCCCATCATCATCATTATCATTGCCTCCCCATTAATATCATTATCATTGCCTTCCCATTATCATTGCCTCCCCATCATAATCATTATCATTGCCTCCCCATTAATATCATCATCATCGCCTTCCCATTACCATTGCCTCCCCATCATCATCATTATCATTCCCTCCCCATTAATATCATCATCATCATTGCCTTCCCATTATCATTGCCTCCCCATCATCATCATTATCATTGCCTCCCATTAATATCATCATCATCATTGCCTTCCCATTATCATTGCCTCCTCACCACCATCACTGCCTCCCCCCACCACCATCACACATACAGCACCGCAGGCAGCACTCTCTCACATACACACACGCAGCAGACACACACACACACATCTCACCTGTCCGGCATCCGCGCGCTCTCTGCCACAGCCGGCCGCTGAATGATGACGTCATTCAGCGGCGCTGCTGTGAGAGAGGAAGCGCCGGCACCCCCTGGAGCAGCGGAGGCAAGGGGAGAGGTGAGTATTGCGCCGGCTGCTGCCGGGGCCTGAGCAAGCGGGGGGGGGCCAGTGGAGGCACTGACACCGCTAACGGGCGTCGGGGTGCCCGACGGCAGGTGGGCCCCCCGCCTGCTCAGGGCCCCGGCACTTGCCCGGGTGTGCCTGGTGCTGACGCCGGCCCTGCTGGTACCAAGTATCCCACTGCCCTGGCAGGCGATCCATTTCCATTATTTTGTACAACCCCTGTATATCCCATATGTCTATAGTAAGCTCGATTCTGCTCCCATACCGAAGTAGTAAGCTCTGTTCTGCTCCCATATCTCTGGAGTAAGCTATGTTCTGCTCCCATATCTCTGTAGTAAGCTCGGTTCTGCTCCATACTACTGTAGTAAGCTATGTTCTGCTCCCAAATTTCTGCAGTAAGCTATGTACTGCTCCCATATCTCTATAGTAAGCTCAGTTCTTCTACCTTATCTCTGTAGTAAGCTATGTTCTGCTCACATATCCCTGTAGTAAGCTATGTTCTGCTCCCATATCTCTGGAGTAAGCTCGGTTCTGCTCCCATATCTCTGTAGTAAGCTCGGTTCTGCTCCTATACCGCTGTAGTAAGCTCTGTTCTGCTCCCATATCTCTGGAGTAAGCTCTGTTCTGCTCCCATATGTATGCACCAAGCTCCTTACTGTTCCCATATCTACATACCAGCCTATTTTTAAAGCCTGTTATCTCTGCTGCTTTAATGCAATGGCCAGAGATAAGCAGGGAAAAGGAGGGCCACTGCAACTCGAGGGCCACTGCCTTGTGATTGCCTCCAGGCTGAAAAGTGCCAGCCAGCCCTTGGGTATAATCTATGGAGCATCTTATGGGGGCATAATCTATGGAGCATCTTATGGGGGTATAATCTATGGAGCATCTTATGGGGACATAATCTATGGAGCATCTTATGGAGCATCTAAGGAGCATTATACGGGGTATAAAATATACTGAGCAGCATATGGGGCATAATATTCTATGGAGTATATTATGGGGCCATTATTAACCTTTTTGCAGCATTATAGGGGGCGTATTTTGTATGGCGCATCTTATGTGGCCCATCATGAACTGTATGGAGCATTATATGATTCAATATGGATATTCAAAAACATTTAACCTACTGATGTCTCAATTAATTTTACTTTTATTGGTATCTATTTTTATTTTTGAAATTTACTAGTAGCTGCTGCTTTTTCCACCCTAGGCTTATACGCGAGTCAATAAGTTTTCCCAGTTTTTTGTGTCAAAATTAAGGGGTCGGCTTATACTCGGGTCGGCTTATACATGAGTATATACGGTATGTCATAGACTTCTGTATTGACCTATTAACCCTTGTTTTAAAAGAGAACTTTTTTCTTTTCCAGGACTCATTCTATCTGCAGACACAAGGCACAGCAATGGCGTCCAATGTGGTCCCACCCTATACATATTGTTATATGACAAACTTTGAGGATCAATTCCCCTCCCCCCAGTTTCTTTACATATTACAAATTTTGGCCTTGTTACATAGATGATATTCTTTGTATCTGTGTGGGCCTATTGGACTTACTGACTGTTTGGGTCTGCGGAACGCACCAAATATATAAAGTGGAGAGGTGCGTTCGCAGCCCGGGGTCCACCGTGCAAGCGAAGCCTGCTGCTAGTAAGATGACGAAAGTAGCGAACTCTGTTATCCCGCAGAGTCGCTAAAATAAACGCCGTAGCGCGTTGTGGCAGTAAGTGCAGACTCTGTTAATTCCCAGAGCCGCTAACGGGATGCCACAGCGCTATATGGCGATATGTGCGAACTCACTTAGCTTCAGTGAGCCGCAAAGTAAAACGCTAGGGCGCTGTCTAGTGTCGAGAGCGAACCCTGTTACGTCACAGAGCCGCTGAGAACAAACACCGTGTCCTGTCAGGCTCTCAGGCACACGGTTAATTGCTAAGCGAGCATAATACGTGGTCATGCTCTAATGTCCTCTCGGGAGTCACCCGCAATCTATGGCGTCTGAACGCCAGACCCTGAATACGGCAATCAAACTCCTCACCGGTTATGCCGGTAATCTAGGGCATCTAGGACACCGACCCTGACCAGCTAGCACACTAAACTCCTCACCGATTAAGTCGGTATTCTAGTGGCTTATTTCAGCCGGGTCCCTAACCACACACACGCATGACCACACTGGCGCATAGCATACAATGGTTGATATTAGCGCATGGCGGCCCAGCCATGCTACCCTTTTATAGCAACAGCTACAGGACCTTCCAGGAACAAGGACCAATGAGAACCTGTTCAGAAGACTAGTAGTAACAGGGCCTTCCTGGCGGGCCAATAGGAGCTGCTGCAGTACCTGAGCATGTGACCCCTGATCTCCAATGAGAGATCTCACTCTGGGCACGCTCAGAAGGGAAAATGCAGGACTTTGTCCCAAAGACGTCTGCTCCAGAACTGGCTATAATAGCAGATCCAGGAAAGGCAGCAGCAAGTCACTGCCCAGTAGTGGAGTGGGCAAGATGCTTGGAACGACGTCTCTGCTGAGCAGGCTCCACTGCGGCCGAAGATGAATGGGAGACCGCAGCGGCACTGGTTCGAGACTCCCCTTGTGTAGGAGCGGGAACTCGAACCCTAACATTACCCCCCTCCTAGGGCCCCCTTCTCTGGGCCTCGCTGCGTCAAAGGCCGCGATGAGCTGCGGAGCGTGAACGCTCGGACGGGCTCCCAAGACCTATCCTCAGGCCTAGCCCTTCAGTCCACAATAAAACTTTTTGCCGTACACCTTACACCCACGATGGGTTAACCCATGGTCATCCGCAGATGAAACCCGATGTCCCGGCAGATGACTCAGAAAACGGAATGAGCACGGTTCAGGAGGGACACGTGAAAGTGTCGAAGATACCAGGCGTGGTGGAAGAGCTAAACGTATACACAGGTTAACCTGCTCGAGGACCGTGAAAGGACCAGTAGCGGTGCCAACTTAGTGGACTCAACTCGCAGCCTGATGTTACGGGCGGAGAGCCACACCAAATCCCCAGGAGCAAATGTAGGAGCGGGGCGCCGATGGGCATCGGCCGAAGACCTCATCCTCTCTTTGGAGGCCTGAATGGCATCCTGAGTGCGGTCCCAAATGTCCCGTGCCTCCACAGCCCAGTCTGCCACCCTGGAATCGGCGGAAGACACGGGCATAGGCACTGGTACCCGCGGATGCTGACCGTAGTTCAGGAGGAATGGGGTCTGTCCGGTGTAATCAGCCACAGCATTGTTTAATGCAAACTCAGCCCATGGTAGCAAGGATGCCCAGTCATCCTGCCTGGCTGAGACAAAATGTCGTAGATAGGTGACCAAGGTCTGGTTGGCCCTCTCTACCAACCCATTCGTCTCAGGATGGTACGCTGAAGAGAGATTTAACTCTATACTGAGTAGACGACAAAGCTCTCTCCAGAACCGAGACGCAAACTGGGGACCTCGGTCACTGACAATCTTGTCCGGCATGCCGTGTAAACGGAAGATGTGCCTAACAAACAACGCTGCCAGAGCCCGTGCAGAAGGTAACCGTGGTAGTGGCACCAGATGCACCATTTTAGAGAAATGGTCGGTGATTACCCAAATGATGGTGCAACCCCGAGACTTGGGCAAGCCCACCACAAAGTCCATCCCAACCATCTCCCAGGGCCTGTCTGCCACCAGCAAAGGGTAAAGTAACCCAGCTGGCCGTTGTCGTGGAGACTTATTTTTGGCGCAGGAGATACACGCCCGAACATAGTCCCCAACATCACGGACCATATGCGGCCACCAATATGTCCTCGCCAGCAATTCAGATGTCCTCTTTGCCCCAAAGTGTCCACCCACCCTGGACGAATGTGCCCAAGAGAGTACCTCCGGTCGCAAATTAGTAGGCACAAAAGTCTTGCCCGGGGGCACAGACTCTAGCGAAACCGGGGCCACTGTTCTCAGGCTCTCTGTGGCGACGATAAGCGAGGCTCCTCCACATCCTCCTCCGAGGACACCACAGAGCGAGAGAGAGCGTCGGCACGAATGTTCTTCTCTCCCGAGAGGAAATGCAGTGTGAAATGAAACCGGGAGAAGAACAAGGACCATCTGGCTTGGCGAGAAGTAAGCCGCTGGGCTGTCTGAAGATATACCAGGTTTTTGTGATCCGTGAAGACTTGGAAGGGAAAGCGAGCTCCCTCCAACAGATGTCTCCACTCCGAGAAGGCCAACTTCATTGCTAGCAACTCCCTGTCCCCGATGGAATAATTCCTCTCTGCTGGTGTGAAGGTCTTGGAGAAAAAGAAGCATGGATGCTTCCGACCTTGAGCATCCTTTTGGAAGAGGACTGTTCCAGCACCAACAGACGAGGCATCCACCTCCAATATAAATGGCTTATCAACATCGGTGCGATGTAGGATGGGAGCTCTAGCGAAATGAGACTTAATAGACGTGAAGGCCTTGGAGACCTCTTCAGACCACAATTTGGGATTAGCTCCCTTTTTGGTAAGGGCAACCACGGGAGCTACCAAAGTTGAGAAGTGGGGAATGAACTGACGGTAGTAATTAATGAACCCCATAAAGCGCTGCACCGCCTTTAGAGAGTGGGGTTCTTGCCAGTCCATCACCGCCTGTAGTTTGGCAGAATCCATAGCCAATCCCTGGGCGGAGATGATATAGCCCAGGAAAGGTAAGGACTCCTGCTCAAACACACATTTCTCCAACTTTGCGTAAAGGGAATTTGCCCGTAGGAGGTCGAAGACCCTGCCAACATCCCTCCGGTGGGAGTCAATATCTGGAGAGAAGATGAGTATATCATCCAGATAGACTACGACCGAGGTGGAGAGCATATCCCGGAAGATGTCATTGACAAAGTCTTGGAAAACGGCTGGAGCATTACAGAGCCCAAAGGGCATCACCAGATATTCGTAATGCCCATCCCTGGTATTAAAAGCCGTCTTCCATTCGTCCCCCTCACGGATGCGAATCAGGTTATAAGCACCGCGCAGATCTAGTTTAGTGAATACCCTTGCTCCCCAAAGCCTATCAAATAGCTCAGAGATCAGGGGCAACGGGTACTTGTTTTTAACGGTGATGGCGTTAAGACCCCTGTAATCAATACACGGACGCAATTCTCCATTTTTCTTCTGCACGAAGAAAAATCCCGCCCCTGCCGGTGACACCGACTTCCTAATTAACCCTCTTGCCAGGTTCTCCTGAATATATTGCGACATGGCCTCTGTCTCAGGAAGAGAGAGGGGATAGACCCTTCCCCGAGGAGGTTCTGCGCCAGGCAAGAGGTCGATAGGACAGTCATAGGAGCGATGAGGCGGAAGAGTCTCCGCAGCTTTCTTGGAGAACACGTCTGCATATGACCAGTAGTGCTTGGGAAGTGGAGTAAGATCTGCGGGTAACTCAGTAGTGGTAACCTGAACGCAACTTCTGACACATCTGCCTGTACATGCATCACTCCAACCCAGTATCCTACCCGAAGTCCACTCTATATGTGGGGAGTGGAAACGGAGCCAAGGTATACCTAGTAGAATCTCGTCTATTCCCTCGGGAAGGACGAGTAGGGAAATAAATTCCTGATGGGAAGGAGATACAGACTATGCAAGTGGGACAGTCTGGTGTGTAATTAGTGAGGGCAATGACGACCCATTCACTACCCGAACAGTCACTGATTTGTCAAGCGCCACCAGAGGTATTGCATGACGGCGAGCAAAGCTAGAGGACATGAAATTCCCCTCTGCTCCTGAGTCCACGCAAAGGTAGGCGATGAGAATGGAAGTACCAACAGTGATTGTCCCTTTAAGTGTCATCTTGGAGGAAAATGCCGCTGTCTCTAGTGAACCTCCTCCCAGGGCCACTAGACGCGATCGCTTCCCCGATCGCTGTGGACATCTGTTGGCATAGTGTCCTGTCTGCTGACAATGGTTACAGACCACGGATACTCGGACGGACCGAGACTTAGGTCCTGCATGAGGAACTTCTGTGGCCTTTTGAGGTTCGGACGCCAGATCGGGGAATTCGAGAGGTTTGGCAAAGGTGGGAGCCAACCGAAACCTCTGCCTACACTGGGCCCGCTCCAACCTCCGCTCGTGAAAACGGAGGTCAATGCGGGTAGATATGGAGATAAGCTTCTCCAGTGTGGCGGGAATCTCCCTGGTAGCCAAAGCGTCTTTAACATGGTCAGCCAGTCCCCGCCAGTAGATAGGAATAAGAACTTTATCAGACCAATCTAGCTCAGCAGCCAGAGTCCGAAACTGGACGGAAAACTGACTGACCAAAGACGAACCCTGTGTCAATGCCAGCAGTTGTAGCGCCGTATCGTGGGTGACCTGGGGTCCTAAAAAGACCTTTTTAAGAGCCTCCAAGAAACGAGGAGCACTCCGCACCACACGATCATCGCGCTCCCACAGCGGCGTTGCCCACTCCAACGCTCTGCCCGACAGTAGAGAAAGTACAAAACCCACTTGTTCCCGATCCGTGGGAAAACGTGCAGCCAGAAGCTCGAGATGTATAGAGCACTGACTCACGAATCCCCGACATTGCTTGCTATCACCGGCAAACTTGTCAGGAAGCGGGAGGTGGGATAATGTAGGGGCAGAGGTGGCAGAGGACAAACTGGCTGCAGCCACGCTAGCAGCCTGAACAGCGACTGCGGTAACATCCACAGCTGAGGTTGTGCTCTCAAGAGCCTCCAACCTACCCTTCAGCTGCTGGATGTACTGCAATAAACGCTGTTCGTCCGCCATTTTACTAGCCAGACCCTGGCGCTAATATTATGTTAGGGTCTGCGGAACGCACCAAATATATAAAGTGGAGAGGTGCGTTCGCAGCCCGGGGTCCACCGTGCAAGCGAAGCCTGCTGCTAGTAAGATGACGAAAGTAGCGAACTCTGTTATCCCGCAGAGTCGCTAAAATAAACGCCGTAGCGCGTTGTGGCAGTAAGTGCAGACTCTGTTAATTCCCAGAGCCGCTAACGGGATGCCACAGCGCTATATGGCGATATGTGCGAACTCACTTAGCTTCAGTGAGCCACAAAGTAAAACGCTAGGGCGCTGTCTAGCGTCGAGAGCGAACCCTGTTACGTCACAGAGCCGCTGAGAATAAACACCGTGTCCTGTCAGGCTCTCAGGCACACGGTTAATTGCTAAGCGAGCATAATACGTGGTCATGCGCTAATGTCCTCGCGGGAGTCACCCGCAATCTATGGCGTCTGAACGCCAGACCCTGAATACGGCAATCAAACTCCTCACCGGTTATGCCGGTAATCTAGGGCATCTAGGACACCGACCCTGACCAGCTAGCACACTAAACTCCTCACCGATTAAGTCGGTATTCTAGTGGCTTATTTCAGCTGGGTCCCTAACCACACACCACGCATGACCACACTGGCGCATAGCATACAATGGTTGATATTAGCGCATGGCGGCCCAGCCATGCTACCCTTTTATAGCAACAGCTACAGGACCTTCCAGGAACCTGTTCAATGAGAACCTGTTCAGAAGACTAGTAGTAACAGGGCCTTCCTGGCGAGCCAATAGGAGCTTCTGCAGTACCTGAGCATGTGACCCCTGATCTGCAATGAGAGATCTCACTCTGGGCACGCTCAGAAGGGAAAATGCAGGACTTTGTCCCAAAGACGTCTGCTCCAGAACTGGCTATAATAGCAGATCCAGGAAAGGCAGCAGCAAGTCACTGCCCAGTAGTGGAGTGGGCAAGATGCTTGGAACGACGTCTCTGCTGAGCAGGCTCCACTGCGGCCAGAGATGAATGGGAGACTGCAGAGGCACTGGTTCGAGACTCCCCTTGTGCAGGAGCGGGAAACTCGAACCCTAACACTTACCTTTGACTAGCAAATAGACTGGGTTTGGCCTGAAATAAAATTTGAACTCCACTATAGTGATAGTATGATCAACTTTTTAGATACAGTAGTAAAGAAGGGAAAAGTATGAATTCTACTGACTGATCTATTTGTAAAATCCACAGATAGGAACAATCTGCTCCATTTCTCCAGTTGCCACCCCCTTACTACTAAGAAAACCATACCCATCTCTCAGTTCCAAAGGGTCAACAGAATGGTCTCTAGTGAAATCACTAGGAGTCAACGGTTAGATGATATGAGATGTCTAACAAATTTAGAACCAGGGGTTATCCAGAGAGGGTGTTACAGCAGGGTAGAGTGCATCAACCACAACCATGGGAGAATTCAGGCCAAAGATTGGCCTTTATCCATACTTACTGTGAAGGAACTCAGCCGGCCGCCACACGGTAGCCCGGGTATCACAGCTTCTGATACCACCGCCGCTACCAAATGTGACGGACGATCCCTTTCCTCCCACGTCACCAATGGGACGTAACTCCACAGGTACAGCTCTCCGGCGCCCCCCTTTGTCTCTCAGGTCAGTAAGAGAACTGCACCTAGAGCAAATGGCCGCCGGGGAAGGTGTCCTGCTACCCACTGGGTATTCTAAGATTCGTGATCAGAGTAAAAGCATCAGCCCAAGATTAATTTTATGGTTTAATTTGCCTTAAGGGCGCACTAGATAATTACAGAAATATACAGTAAAGCTATACAACGTAACTACAATGGAATGGCAGTCAGAGTAAAAATACAACAATAATGTACAAGGCTTAAAGGTATAAGCTATGGATCAATATTACCGGGTATTATGGTCATGGGAAGGCCTTGGCTCTGCCATTCCCAGGTACAGTCTTCAGTTCCTGAATAGTCCCTTGGTCTTTCCTAGACCATCTTCTTGGCTTCTGTGTGTGAAATGGAATGAGACCAGCAGCCTGGTCATGGCTAGTTCTTGAACCTGCTAGGCCCATCCCCATTGCTTTGAAGCACGCATATTAATTGGCCTGCAATTCATATGGAACAGGAAACAATGCCTGAGCTTGGGCTATTTACCATACGACTGACCATCTCATTCAGTCACTGGCCTAGACTAATTAGCATGTAAAGGCCTATTGATTCCTAGTGGACATCAAAACCTGTCGTACTGGATATGCTAATAGGCAATGTGTAGCTAAAAGTCTGTGGCTGTGTGAACTGACAAAATGGAGGCTGGTACAGGCCCTATACAAAATGGCGACAACCTTTTCCTTACACCTCCCTGCTTTGAGGGCGCTAGGGGGTATCACATTCCTGTGTTCCCCCGTGCGCCCTACCGCACCCTCTCCTTGCCGGGACAACCCATCAGCGTTACCATGGTCACTGCCTCTTTTGTGGCGAATGGTGAAGTGGTACTGTTGGAGAGCGAGGCTCCAGCGTAGCAACCTCCCATTCGTCCCAGAGACCGTGTGTAACCAGCTGAGGGGGTTGTGGTCTGTTTCCACGGTGAATTGGCGTCCGTACAAGTATGGCTGCAGACGCTGCAGGGCCCACACAATTGCCAGACATTCCTTCTCCATCGTGGAATAGGCCACTTCCCTCGGCAGGAGCTTCCTGCTCAGGTACAAAATGGGGTGTTCATGGCCCGTAGTGTCAACCTGGCTGAGCACAGCACCGAGGCCGAAGTCGCTGGCGTCGGTCTGCACTAAGAATGGCCGCGTGAAGTCGGCTGCCTGTAGTACAGGAGAACTAGAAAGGGCGGTCTTGAGCGCCTGGAAAGCTGTCTCGCAGGCGACTGTCCAGTCGACTGCGACGGGCAGCCTTTTCTTGGTGAGGTCCGTCAGGGCTTGGCCAGGGCACTATAGTGTGGAACAAACCTCCTATAGTACCCAGCAGTACCCAAAAAGGACATCACCTGCTTCTTGGTCCTGGGGGTGGGCCAGGATGCGATGGCATCCACCTTCCCGGGCTCTGGCTTCAGAGCTCCCCCACCTACCCGGTGTCCCAGGTAGTGGACCTCACTCATACCCAGCTGGCATTTTTCCGGCTTAATGGTCAAGCCTGCTCGCTGGATCCGCCCGAGCACCTGCGCCAGGTGCTCTAGGTGATCCTCCCAGGTGGGACTGAAGATGGCAATGTCATCCAGGTACGCGGTCGCATACCCTTCCAGTCCCTCGAGCAGCGTGTTGACCATCCGCTGAAAAGTGGCAGGGGCATTCTTCATGCCGAAGGGCATCACCGTGGACTCGTACAGTCCGAATGGAGTGATAAAGGCAGAGCGTTCCCGTGCCCTAGGGGTCAGGGGAATCTGCCAATACCCCCTGCTCAGATCCATGATGGTCAGGTACTTGGCCCCGGCCAGCTGGTCGAGCAGGTCATCGATGCGCGGCATTGGGTACGCATCGGTGACCGACACAGCGTTGAGCCCCCTGTAGTCCACGCAGAACCGCGTAGTTCGGTCCTTTTTAGGGACGAGGACTACAGGCGAAGCCCACGCGCTGTTGGACGCTTGGATCACCCCCAGCCTCAGCATCTCGTCTATCTCTTGGCGCATCTGCTGCTGCACCTCAAGAGAGACCCGATATGCTGAACGCCGGATTGGGGGTGGTTACCAGTGTCCACGTCATGGACTGCTGCCTCAGCCCTTCCGGGCAGGCTGCTGAACAGCTCCCGGAAGGGGTGTAGGGTGGCCCCCAGCTGGGAACGTTGGTCCTCCGAGAGCTGGTGGCCAACCCCCACATCCTCGATGGATCCACCCGCCTTGGCTTGGGTGAGCAGATCGAGGAGGGTTTCTGCCTCTCCTTCCTCTGGAAGGTTGCACACTGGGTGAGCATAAGCCTCCCGCTCATGATGGGCCTTCATCATGTTCACATGGAAGGCCTTCCTCCTTCCACGGGCGTGGTCCAGGGTGACCAGGTAGGTGACGGCGTTGAGCTGCTCGTGCACGAGGTATGGACCCTCCCAGGCCGCCTGAAGCTTGTTTTGTGGTACGGGGACCAGTACCCACACCTTTTGACCCACCTGGTAGGTCCGCTCACAAGCATTCTGGTCGTACCATCGCTTCTGGTCAGCCTGAGCTTGGGCCATATTGTCATGCACCAGCCGTGTCAAGGCCATCATTCGGTCCCGGAAGCGCACGACATACTCAATGACCGACACTCCAGGGGTGGCTAAATCCCCTTCCCATGCTTCCTTCACCAGAGCAAGGGGCCCCCGTACACGTCGCCCGTACAGGAGCTCAAAGGGGGAGAACCCCGTTGAGGCCTGTGGAACCTCCCGGTAGGCAAACAGCAGGTGTGGGAGATACCGCTCCCAGTCTCTCCCGTGGGAGTCGACCAACATCCTCAGCATCTGCTTTAAGGTGCCATTGAACCGCTCACACAAGCCATTGGTCTGTGGGTGATACGGGCTGGCCACCAGATGTTGCACCTGTACCTGCTTACAGAGAGACTCCATCAGCTGCGACATGAACTGGGTCCCTCGGTCGGTGAGCATTTCCTTGGGAAACCCCACTCTGGAGAAAATCTCCAGTAAGGCAGTGGCCACTTTGTCGGCCCGAATGGACGACAAAGCTACCGCCTCCGGGTACCGGGTGGCATAGTCCACTACCGTTAGTATGAAGCATTTCCCGGAGCGGCTGGGAGTGGACAGAGGTCCAATGAGATCCACAGCCACCCTCGAGAAAGGCTCTTCGATGATGGGCAGAGTTACCAGTGGGGCTTTGGGGCGCGGCCCCGCCTTCCCCAACCTCTGACAGGTGTCACACGAACGGCAGTAGGCTATCACCTCGGTCCTCATTCCAGGCCAGTAGAAATGCTGAGCTAGCCTGGCCCTGGTTTTAGTGAACCCTAAGTGTCCGGCCATTGGAATCTCGTGTGCGATCCGCAACAATTCCGCCCTGAACGGATGGGGCACCACTAACTGTCGGTCCCTGGGCCACGCCTCCGGTGAACCCTGCTGGACCGTTACCCGGTACAGCCGTCCCTGGTCCCAGACCACTCGCTCGCGGTCGGACTCCAGGGGAGGCTGTGCCACCTGTTCCTTGAGAGTCTTCAGGCTAGGGTCAGCTTCCAACGCTGCCTGAAATCCCTGACTGGATATGGCAAGAATTGATGAAACTGCCCTGTCCTCTGTCAGTTCCCCGGGATCTGTCTCCTGGCTACTGTCTAACTCGGCAGCCACTTGGTCAGAGAGGGGGAAACCGTCGGACCTCCGCGAGGCTCCTTGGGCTTCAGCGCTCCCACTCCTGGTAACAGCGGCCACGACCGCTGAGACCACGGGTAGCGCCTGCTTTCCCTCCTCCTCTGACCAAGTCGCCGGGTTAGGCAGACTTCCCGGACTTCCTGACATCCCGGATGTGGGGAACTCCTGACCTGGGGTCCTGCCTGGTGGCTCCTCTCCCGGGACACCCCCTCCCCCCATGGCCTGTTCCTCTTCCTGCAGGGGCCCTAGACTCAGCAGGCTGGATTCACTTAGGGGCCCTACACTGCCCATAGCAGCCCCTCCCTCCACCTCTGAGCTCTCCCCTACAGCCTCCTCACCTGTCCTCACTGTGAGCCCTGTGTGTGTAGTGTCAGTGCATGGCTTACCATCAGGTTTCACTCCCTCCTCCACTGTTGGAGGCACATTCAATACATTAACATTAGCATTCACAGTAGAGTCATGACATTCTTGGGGAGCCGGACTTGGGGGTTCAGTGGCCACATACTGGGACACTAGCCGCCCCAAATCGGTCCCAAGCAACACATTTGCAGGAATATTCGGCGTTACTCCCACCTCCCGCATCCCCCTCCCGGCACCCCAATCCAAATACACCTTGGCAACGGGCAGCGCCGGTTCAACGCCTCCAATTCCGGAGACGGAAAGGGTTTTCCCAGGTACCAAGTCTTGAGGGGACACCACCTCAGGGCGTACCAGGGTTCGTTCAGCGCCTGTGTCCCGCAGTCCCATGACCGCTGAGCGGCCGATGGTGACGGGTTGGTAATTGTCTAGGGACCTCCCACCACCCCCTCCCACACACAAAACAGTGGACGGTTTCTGGGACAGGGATGGGGCCTTCTGGCGCTGGGGACATGCAGCCTTAAAGTGTCCTGGCTGATTGCAATTATGGCAACGTCTGGGTTCTGTTCCTGGCCTGGAGAGGGCAGCAGGGGGGTACACCCCTTGCACTCTGGGGGCTGGATATGGGGCTGGGGCAGGATTGGGCTTACCCCCTCTCCAGGTGCTGCTGGCAGGCTTCTTTGGCTCCGGCGCCCTGTTGTTGGCATACTCGTCTGCCAGGGCGGCTGTAGCAGAAGCCCCCTTTGGTTTCCGGTCACGGAGGAACTGCTGGAGGTCTTCTGGGCAGTTCCACAAAAATTGCTCCACGACAAACAGTTCCTGGACCTCCTGGCGGGTAGCGAGCTCTAGACCCGAGGTCCAGTGCTCTGCAGCTCTCAACAGGGCCCGCATGTGGTCGGTCCAGGTGTCCTTTGAACCCCGCTGCAGGCTCCTGAACTTCCTGCGGTACGACTCCGGGGTGAGGTTGTAGTGCTGGATCAGGGCCCGCTTGATGCTGTTGTAGTCCTGCTCCTCCCCGGCAGGTAAGTCCCCCAAAACTTCCAGGGACTTACCCCTCAAACGGGGGGTCAGGTACCTTGCCCACTGATCCGGGGCCAGATGATGTTGGAGGCATGTCCTCTCAAAAGCCAGCAAAAAGGAATCCAGGTCTCCATCCTTTTCAAGCAAGGGAAAGTCCTCCGCCCGGACCTTGGAAGCCCTTGTCTCCGGTGGGCCTGGTGCATCCAGTGGGGGCCCGTGCTGAGCCATCTCCAGTCGGTGCCGGCGCTCCGCTGCTCTCTCTGCCGCTGCATGCTCCCGCTCCGCTGCTCTCTCTGCCGCTGCTTGCTCACGCTCCGCAGCTGCTTGCTCACGCTCTGCTGCTGCTTGCTCACGCTCCGCAGCTTCACGGCGTTCTGCTCGCTCACGTTCTGCTGCTTTCTCTGCCGCCACCAGGAGTCTGTCATAGGCGGCGTCATTACCAGCCTCGAGCTGTGCCATAGCCGCTTGGAAGAGGGTCTCCGATCTGGACAGGCTGGGACGGGCAGGGGGTGGACAGTCCACTGTGAGACTGAGCACGGGGGTCGGGCTCCTTGGGGAGCCCTGGCTGAGCTCCAACTCATCGGTATCGAACCCCTCATAGGCCACAGCATTGGCCTCCCCCTTTGCCCTACTCCTGGTGCCTTCCGCCATCTTGGGAACCTTTGGTTACTGAAACACAGCTGCAACCCTGACCTTGCACACAACTTGTTATATTTACACTCTGACCGTCTAGTGCTGGGCTGACCTTAAGACCCCAGCAGTGAAAGTACTGCTGGTAGTCTCTAGTGTCTGGGAGTAGGGGTCCCACGCACACTATTACTCTGATCCCACCGCTGCCACCAATTTGTGAAGGAACTCAGCCGGCCGCCACACGGTAGCCCGGGTATCACAGCTTCTGATACCACCGCCGCTACCAAATGTGACGGACGATCCCTTTCCTCCCACGTCACCAATGGGACGTAACTCCACAGGTACAGCTCTCCGGCGCCCCCCTTTGTCTCTCAGGTCAGTAAGAGAACTGCACCTAGAGCAAATGGCCGCCGGGGAAGGTGTCCTGCTACCCACTGGGTATTCTAAGATTCGTGATCAGAGTAAAAGCATCAGCCCAAGATTAATTTTATGGTTTAATTTGCCTTAAGGGCGCACTAGATAATTACAGAAATATACAGTAAAGCTATACAACGTAACTACAATGGAATGGCAGTCAGAGTAAAAATACAACAATAATGTACAAGGCTTAAAGGTATAAGCTATGGATCAATATTACCGGGTATTATGGTCATGGGAAGGCCTTGGCTCTGCCATTCCCAGGTATAGTCTTCAGTTCCTGAATAGTCCCTTGGTCTTTCCTAGACCATCTTCTTGGCTTCTGTGTGTGAAATGGAATGAGACCAGCAGCCTGGTCATGGCTAGTTCTTGAACCTGCTAGGCCCATCCCCATTGCTTTGAAGCACGCATATTAATTGGCCTGCAATTCATATGGAACAGGAAACAATGCCTGAGCTTGGGCTATTTACCATACGACTGACCATCTCATTCAGTCACTGGCCTAGACTAATTAGCATGTAAAGGCCTATTGATTCCTAGTGGACATCAAAACCTGTCGTACTGGATATGCTAATAGGCAATGTGTAGCTAAAAGTCTGTGGCTGTGTGAACTGACAAAATGGAGGCTGGTACAGGCCCTATACAAAATGGCGACAACCTTTTCCTTACACTTACCACATCTTCGCTTATAAAATGCATAAAGCAATTTGTAAAAATTGGTCCATTTTAACTAGAGGCTATTCACAAACAACAGAATTTCAAAACCCATTCCTGTCATGTTTCCATCGGCCCCCCAAATTTAAAGAACAAGTTAATCAGAGCAGATATTGGTTCTCAAAGCAAATCCACCACACAATTCTTCTTAAAGGGATGATGCCATGATTTAAATTTTTGTATTAATAATTATTGATTATATAATCAATTATTTTTAACCCCTTTACCACCAAGGGTGGTTTGCATGTTAATGACCGGGCCAATATTGACAATTTTGACTACTGTCCCTTTATGAGGTAATAACTCTGGAATGCTTCCATGGATCCAGGTGATTCTGACAAAGTTTTCTCATGATATATTGTAATTCATGATAGTAGTAAAATTTCTTTGATATTACTTGTGTTTGTTTGTGAAAAAAATGGATATTTGGAAAAAATTTTGAAAATTTCACAATTTTCCAACTTTGAATTTTTATGCCCTTAAATCACACAGATATTTCACACAAAATACTTAATAAGTAACATTTCCCAAATGTCTACTTTACATCAGCACAATTTTGGAACCTATTTTTTTTTATTAGGAAATTATAAGGGTTAAAATTTAAACAGCGATTTCTCATTTTTACAACACCATTTTTTTTTTACCACATCACATTTGAAGTCACTTTAAGGGGTCTATATGATAGAAAATACCCAAAATTGACACCATTCTAAAAACTGCACCTTCAAGGTACTCAAAACAACATTCAAGAGGTTTATTAACCCTTCAGGTGCTTCACAGGAATTTTTGGAATGTTTAAAAAAAAATGAACATTTAACTTTTTTTCACAAAAAATGTACTTCCTATCCAATTTTTTTTATTTTATCAAGGATAACAGGAGAAATTGTATATATCAAAAAACTGACCGTCACATCTAATCATAGACCTAGTGTGAACAGGTGCTTAACCTAGAGTCACCAACTCATGCACACTCAAGAAAAAAAGGAAGCACAATGTAGCGCTATAGCTTGCAAACATGAGATATGAAAAATGAATTGCATCACTGCCTTAGAAATATGAAAAATTGAGAAGGCTTAGTGCATAAAGTGGCCAATTTATGTGTACCTGGAAGCCACGTTAAGACGTTTTCCAGGTCCTAACTAATGCCAATCATCGCTTAGAAAAGTCTTTATCTGTATGGGAACATATGAATCCTCTCTCTAGACTGAAATCTACATTTCTGTGGAGGGGTAGTAGCCCTGCTATAATTAAAACACCTGTGACTAACAGGTGGAGTGCTCAGTCAGAAGGTAAATGAATGCATATCAAAAAACTGGCCGTCACATGCAAACATAGACCTAGTGTGAACAGGTGACTCTAGGTTACTCAAAAACATTAGTTAGGACCTGGAAAATGAGGGGCGCCTTAACGTGGCTTCCAGGTACACATAAATTGGCCATTTTATACGCTAAGCCTTCTCAATTTTTCATATTTCTAAGGCAGTGATGCAATTAATTTTTCATATCTCATGTTTGCAAGCTATAGCGCTACAGTGTGCTTCCATTTTTCTTGAGTGTGCATGAGTTGGTGACTCTAGGTTAAGCACCTGTTCACACTAGGTCTATGTTTGGATGTGACGGTCAGTTTTTTGACCTTCTACTATCATTGCCTAATGCCCCCAATTGTTATCTACTGACCATGGATGTTCAGGCCCTTTATTCTAATATTCCCCACGATTTGGCCTGGAGGTGGTAGTTAAATTTTTGACGAAAGATGACCAACTGCTCCCCACTCAAGTTGATTTTCTCAAAAAAGCAATAATGTTTGTTTTAAACAATAATGTGTTTTCTTTTGAGGGGGCTTATTTTCACCAGGTCAGGGGCTGTGCGATGGGACGCGATTAGCCCCCAGTTATGCAAATTTGTATATGGGGGTCTTTGAGTCAGTCCTCATCGCACAGTCCCCTTGCGGCGGTAAATAGCTCTCTACCGCCGCTTGATTGATGATTTTATCATCATTTTTACCGGCTCCGAATCGGAAGCCCTAAATTTTGTCCAATCCCTTAACAACAATGTCTGGGGTTTGAAATTCACAGCAAATATCTCTAATACAAGTATTCAGTTCCTAGATTTATTGATTCAAGTTGATCCATATGGTCAGTTTTCAACTTCCACTCACTTTAAAAGGGTTGATGTAAATAGGTATCTGAGTTTCAGCAGCGGCCATCTCCCCAATTGGATTTTGAATATCCCCTATGGCCAATATTGGAGAATAAGGAAGAACTGTATGAAAGATAGTGATTTCCTGAAAGAAGCGGTCATCTTAAAAAATCGTTTTAAAAGTAAAGGGTATCCTAAAAAATTGGTCTCTGATGCATTCATAAAAGCTAGAGCTCTCACTCAAAAGGATTGCATAGAGCGAATTAAAAATAGGAAGACCAGACCTGATGATTCCTCTGTAGTGTTGAGCGATACTGCTCGATATCTAAAAATATCGGATCGGAATGGTATCGCCGATATCACTAAATATCGGCGATATCCAATTCCGATACCGGAAGTCCCATGTAAGTCTATGGGAACAAAATATCGCAGCTAAAAAAACCCTTTATTTCCTTGTAAACACTAAATATACACACATAGAATACATATATATATATATATATTTATACATGTCATTGTGACATATATATATATATACATATATGTATAGTTTATACACTTCTACATAGTAAAATATCCTCTGATTCAATTGCCGGGTAAAGCCGGCTTCTGTGAAAAGACAGAAGCACCCGACATGAAATGACACTTGGTGTACATAGGTTAACCATGTCTTTTCATGTCGTTTGCAATCTGATTTGCACAAACAATTACATCAGTCTATGTGTGCAAAATTTCACACCTGTAGGGGTTAATTAAAGGTGTAAATTCGTTGTAAAAAAAACGGACTTTTTGCTACGAATTTACACCTTTAATTAACCCCTACAGGTGTGAAATTTTGCACACATAGACTGATGTAATTGTTTGTGCAAATCAGATAGCAAAGGACATGAAAAGACATGGTTAACCCTATGTACACCAAGTGTCATTTCATGTCGGGTTCTGCATTTTCACAAAAGCCGTCAATTGACTTAGCGGCTATTATACTATGTAGAAGTGTATGAACTATAAATATAAATATATATATATATATGTGTCACAAATTCAATGACATGTATATATACATATATATATATGAGGTGTAAAATTGTTTAAAAAAAATGCGTGGGCTCCCACCCTATTTTCGCAACCAGACAAAGCCAGCGAATGGGGGCAGATAATAATAGCCCAGAGAGGGACCATTATTTTTGGCCCCCCCTGGCTACTAACATCTGCCCCCAGACACCCCAGAAAAGACAAATCTATAATTAGATTCGCCCTTTCTGGCACTTTGCCCGTCTATTCCCATTGCCCTGTAGCGGTGGCGAATGGGTTAATATGGGGTTAAAGCCACATTGCAATTGAAAGGTGACCTTAAGCCAGGTTAATAATTGAGAGCTGTCAATTAGACAACTATCAATTATTAATCCTATTGCATGAAATAAAAATAAAACACACACACTTTAATTAAAAATCATTTTAATGAAATAAAGACACATGTTTTTGACCATCTTTTATTTGACTGCAAAAACCATTTCCTGTAATAAAAATAAAATAAAAAAGCAAAATTATTCTTACCTATCCCATGCACAGTCAGGTCCCACGGTGTAATCCTTCAGAAAGGGTTAATGTTTACTGCAGGGATAGCAGCTAATGCTGCAGCCTCACAGTAAACCCCCAAATGAATGAGTTCCTCTCCTGGCTGACAGAAGAGGAAGTGGAAAGCTTAATTGATTGCTTTCCACTTTCACTTCAGGTCAGCCAGGGACACAATCAGTGACGTCAGAGGGAACTGATTAACAAAAATAGGGGTTCCCTTCGAATAAAAAATGGCGTCGGGTCCCCCCTATTTTTGTTAACCAGCCTGATGAAGCAGACCGCTGAGGCCTGGATTTTCAGGCTGTTAAGGAGCCAAGATCCATGGACCTTGCCAGCCTGATAATACCAGGCCACAGCAGTCTGCATATCTTGGCTGATTAACAAAAATAGGGGATCCCCTCGAAAAAAATTGGCGTGGGGTCCCCCCTATTTTTGTTAACCAGCCAGATGAAGCAGACCGCTGAGGCCTGGTTTTTCAGGCTGGCAAGGATCCAATATCCATGGACCTTGCAAGCCTGATAATACCAGGCCACAGCAGTCTGCTTAGCTTGGCTGGTTAACAAAAATAGGGATCCCCTCGAAAAAAAAACGGCGTAGGGGTCCCCCTATTTTTGTTAACCAGCCAAGTAAAATGCAGACTGCTGCGGCCTGGTATTAAAAGACTGTCAAGGCCCATGGATTTTGGCCCTCAACAGCCTGATAATACCAGGCTACAGCAGCCCCACATTTGGCGCATCAAAAGATGTGCCAATTGTGGCACTTTACCCGGCTCTTCCCACTGCCCTGTAGCGGTGGCAAGTGGGGTAATAAGGGGTTAATGTCACCGTTGATTGCACGGTGACAATAAGCCCGGTTAATAATGGAGAGGTGTCAATAAGACACCGATCCATTATTAATCCCAAAGTTATTAAATGTATAAAAAAAAGACAAAGCAAGAAAAAAGTCTTTTAATGAAATAAAAGAGACAACACAGTTTTCATTAATTTTATTATACACTCATTCCTGCGACGCCATCGATCTCCTGTAAAAAAAGAAAAAAAACAAACCAACAGTATACCACCTGTCCGACGCAGTCCATAGTAACGACAGTCCCACGACGATCCAGCTCTGCTACATCGCAATGACAGGCAGAGCCTGACATCCCGGCGCAGCACAGCTTATTACCTGCTTCTCCGGCGGTGACGTCATCGGACTGACTGCTTTACGGCCGGGATTACCCAGCAGTCACTGCAGTTATCGCGAGAAACTGCATGTGACCGCCGGGAGAAGAGGATGGCGGCCATCAAGCAGTCCGGGATGTGACCGCCGGAGATCTTCTGCCGGGTAAGTGCCGCTGACTCCTGACAGACCCGACCGACGGACACTGACAGTGACAGTGACAATCCCGATTCCGGTATCCGATAAGACGAAAATATCGGAACTATGTATCGAAAGGCCGATAGAGCTAATATCGGCCGATACCCGATACTTGCGGTATCGTATCGCTCAACACTATTCCTCTGATCTTACTAAATGGAGTTTTTTCTCGACTTTTAACCAATCATATAGCACTGTACGTAACCTTTTGAAAAAATATTGGTTTATTTGAAAAGCAGATCCAATTTTGTCAAGGGATATCCCCGTGCAACCGAGAACCATTTTTAGAAAAATCCACACCCTTTCCAATTTTGTTGCTCCTACCTAGCAACACAACCCGCAGACCCTTAGCCTCTTCCTACTCCCGGACGCCTCCTAACCCAGGTTGTTTTTCATGTAAAACAACCAAATGTTTGTGCTGTGTGTCCATTGGTAACGGACCAAAAAATTTTCAGTCACACACTACCAGCTTAAGTTTTAGTATCAAGTGCTATGTGGACTGTCAATCCTGTTACGTGGTATACCTGATCGAATGCGGCTGCGGGCTGCAAAATGTCGGACGAACAATACAGACTATGCATGCGAGAATGAACAAACATCGTCAGAATATCCGTAATGGATATTTAATGCATAGTCTCTCAAAGCGTTTCCTCACAGCGCATAATAAAGACCCAAGGTCACTAAAACTCACTGTGATTGACCAGATACCTGTTGATACCCCCGGCCACTATACAGCTCTAATAAGAAGAGAGAGCTATTGGATTTTTAAACTTGGCACCTTAGCACCAGAGGGGTTAAATCTCATTATCGAAAAAAACACTTAATCAAAATATTTTACGCTAATATGCAGTTCTGTTCCATTTTACTTTACTTCTTGTTTTTATTTGCATAATTTAATTGTATATTTTTATTTATTTCATGTTATATTCATGATTATATGAGATTTATATATTTTAACTGTTTTTTTTTTTTTTTTAATTTCACCAACCAAGTGTTTCCGATGATTGCACCTTGTTTGCTATTGGTTGTTGGTTCTTTTTATACTCCCCTTTTCCACCATATCCTGTATATGCCACCTGATGAAGATAGAAGTCATCTGTCGAAACGCGTTGTGGAACCTAATAAAGAAATCTTACAATCATATCCTTTGCGCTCCCCCGTGATCGGGATATCCTGCATCATTGTTTACATCCTCTTCTGAGGCACCCGGCTGGAGCAGCATCGGACTCCTTTGCAATTGACACTCTCTGACTCGCCAGCCTGGCGCTCCATCAGGTTGTCTCACCACAAAAAAAAATTTCACTCCCCAGAATGATGACACCATTTACCCAGAGTTAAGAAGGCGGCAGAATATTAATGCCATCACCGAGACTTCGGTTGCAGAGTGGCATTAAAAAAATCACATATAAATTCATCCCTGGTCAAATAGGTCCAGGGCACAGGGACATATTATTATGACAAATGTCAGAAAACGGTTAAAGCACTGTATGGGCCCATACAGTATGTAATGGGCCAGTATAATGCTCAATACAGAATAATGGACCCACATAATGCTCCATACAGAATGGGCCCCATATAATGCCCCATACAGAAGAGACAGGACCTGCGGAGGAACAGGGAGAGGTATTTCAATAAGTTTTAGGCACTGTATATAATGGGCCCATATAATGCTCCATACAGAAGAGACTAGACCTATGGAGGAACAAAGAGAGGTAAGTATTTCAAATGGTTTAAAGCAAAGAGGGATGGTGCTAGTGTGCTGGCCAGACCTTCCTTGACTCACGGGCTCCATAGTGAGCTTGACGGCAAGTGGGCCCCGGCACATGCAGGTGGTGACACTGGCCCTGCCTGCTTGCAACGGCCCTCGATGCAGCTGCATTGGCAGTACATCCGATTCAGGTCTCTCTGGCATTGTTTGTGCACAACTCAGTACTTAGCTAAAGGTCTCGCACCTTCATTCTGAGAATCAATGGTGTTTCAGTAGTTGGAACCCCACAATAAATAAGTAATGGGAAAATCCTTTTAAAGAACTACTCCAGCGTTTTTTTATTGCAGCGCTGCAGTGGTGCTTCTGATTTAAGATTCCCTTCTCTCATACTTATCCGCCGCTGTCTTCACCTTCTACTGTTGCTGCTCCCAGTCTCTAGTCTCCGTCAGTCTCCAGGAGTTTGTGACCAGCCAGATTGCTCCATTGCTTGCTGGTGTGAGCCAAAGGTCACTTTTCAATGCAAGTCTATGAGTGACTGATTCTCATAGACTTGCATTGAAAACTTGTGACTGTTACTTCCAACTTCTGGCCAGTCAGAAGCTGTGGGCAAAAGATGGTGCCGCAGGCTCCAAAAAAAGGTGAAGACGCTGACGGGTAAGTATGAGAGTAGGGGCAGGCACCATAGTTTTGAAGCACCACTCCAGCACTGAAAAGCAAACTTTGGAGTGATGCTTTAACCCCCTTCACAACATACGCCGTACATGTTCTGCGCTGCGGCACTGTACCCACATCTTTCCCGGGACATGTCAGCTATCCAAAAGCATCTGTTAATCCATTAAATGCAGCTGTCAATCTCTGACAGCGACATTTAATGTGATCGCGCCAGAAGTGCATCACTAATTCTGCCCATCAGCGAATGTGTCACATGACTGCGGGTCGCTGATGGGTTGGCATGACAACTCGGGGTCTGCAGGAGACTCCTGTGGTTGTCATTGCCAGATTGCTATGAGCGGCATTTCTGCTACATACAGATGATCTGACCATCATCTGTGTGTAGCAGAGGCGATAGGATTATCGCATCTTCCAGTCTCCCAACTGCTGCAGCATTGCATTAAAATGCAATAACGGGAGATCAAAACATAGTATGTACATCAAAATGGTATAACTAAAAACGTCAGCTTGGCACTCAAAAAATAAGCCCTCACCCAGCCCCAGATCACAATTTTTTTTTTTTTAACAAATGTTAGATTTTTTTTTTCACCATTCAAATAAAAATGAACCTACCGTATACATGTTTGGTATCTATGAACTCATAATGAACCGGAGAATCAAAATGGCAGGTCAGTTTTAGTATTTGGTGAACATGGTAAAAAAATAAAAACTATTGCGGAATTGCACTTTTTTTGCAATTTCACCGCACTTGGATTTTTTTTTACATTTTCGAGTACATGATATGGTAAAGCAAATGTAGTCTTTCAAAAGAACAACTCATCCTGCTGAAAAACAAGCCCTCACATGGCCATATTGACAGAAAAATAAAAAAGTTATTAATCTGGGAAGAAGGGGAGCGAAAAACAGAAACGCAAAAGCCAAAAGAGGCTGTGGTGTGAAAGGAATTAATTTGATTTCATTCAGAAGCGAGTTGTAGTTTCAGCTCCAACAGACGGTTAAAAGGGTCATTCACCTTAAAAATCCCTATTTTTATTCTCACTTTTAAATGTGCTGCATGGAAATTGGACATTTATTGCTTGGTTTCCACAGGCTACAGCTGATACAAATACTTCTCACTAAATTAGAATATCATCAAAAAGTTAATTTATTTCAGTTTGTCAATACAAAAAGTGAAACTCATATTATATAGAGTCATTACAAACAGAATGATCGATTTCAAGTGTTTATTTCTGTATATGTTGATGATTATGCTTTGTCAAGTCAGCAGTCTTCCTCATAATTGTGGAGCCTACTGAAACAGACTTAAGGGTATGCCACACTAAACAATATCGCTAACGGGATCGCTAAAAAACGTCACTATTCAGCGATCCCGTTAGCGATATTGTTCAGTGCGGCAGCTGCCAGCGACGAGCTTCCTGCTGTGATCTCGCTCGTCGCTGGAATCGTTCCGGACCCTATTTTCTCGTCGGCGCTCCCGCTGGGTAAGTATCTTATCGCTGTGTGGCACCTTTTCTTAGCGATTTAGCGGTACTTTTGTACCGCTAAAGTCGTTAAGAAGATCGCTAACGGCGATAGCGTCGTTAACTATATCGCTAAATGCGGCAGCATTTAGCGATATAGAAACAATCCCGCTAGCGATCTCATTAGGTATGCAACGCTAACGAGATCGCTAGCGGGATAGCTTAGTGTGGCAGTACCTTAAGGAATATTTTTAACTCCTTAAGCCCCAAGGGTGGTTTGCACGTTAATGACCGGGCCAAATTTTACAATTCTGACAACTGTCTCTTTATAAGGTTATAACTCTGGAACGCTTCAACGGATCTTCGCGATTCTGAGATTGTTTCTCGTGACATATTGTACTTCATGATTGTGGTAAAATTTCTTCGATATAACTTGTGTTTATTTATGAAAAAATGGAAATATGGTGAAAATTTGGAAATTTTGCAATTTTCAAACTTTGAATTTTTATTCCCATAAAACACAGAAACACAGTAGAGACCAAAAGTTTGGACACACCTTCTCATTTAAAGATTTTTCTGTATTTTCATGACTATGAAAATTGTAAATTCACACTGAAGGCATCAAAACTATGAATTAACACATGTGGAATTATATACTTAACAAAAAAGTGTGTAACAACTGAAATTATGTCTTATATTCTAGGTTCTTCAAAGTAGCCACCTTTTGCTTTGATGACTGCTTTGCACACTCTTGGCATTCTCTTGATGAGCTTCAAGAGGTAGTCACCGGAAATGGTTTTCACTTCACAGGTGTGCCCTGTCATGTTTAATAAGTGGGATTTCTTGCCTTAAAAATGGGGTTGGGACCATCAGTTGTGTTGTGCAGAAGTCTGGTGGATACACAGCTGATAGTCCTACTGAATAGACTGTTAGGATTTGTATTATGGCAAGAAAAAAGCAGCTAAGGAAAGAAAAACGAGTGGCCATCATTACTTTAAGAAATGCAGGTCAGTCATTCTGAAAAACTGGGAAAACTTTGAAAGTGTCCCCAAGTGCAGTTGCAAAAACCATCAAGCGCTAGAAAGAAACTAGCTTGTTATGAATGTTTTAGAAATGAATTCTGAGCAGAAGCTCCTCTCTGGTGGTTACAAACAGTACTGAACCATTCAATGAGGATTGGCAATCAGGAATCACGGACTGGCTGGATATAAGGGAGGTTTCCCCCATCATGATTGCCGGTGATCAATTGTTCTTGTCTCAACGTTGTTTCCTGCTTCGCTTGGAAGCTTGCTGAGTCTTGCCTCTTCTCCTGCTCTCAGATAAGATATTTTCTGTTTTTTGTTTTTTTGCTTGCCTTTTGCATATTTCTCCGCATTTCTGTGAGGTTGGCCAGGTTCCCCTCCCCGGGGGGCTTGGTCTCCTCTCGGCTCCTCTGGAGCCACTGTTGTTTGTTCATTTGCCTTTTCCAGTTTTTTCTGTGGCTGCGGCTTAGTTTTGTTACACCAGAGAACTAATTTAGGTGGTAGAGGTCGTGTGATCTCAGGTGTTTTTGCAATTAGTAGCGTTGGTTTTTTTTAGGGTTTTTTTTTTTATTGCAGTAAGAATCCTTCCTATCCTTTTCTGTCTAGGCAGATTGGGCCCCAGCGTTTGCTCATACTATTTTCTGTCTATGTCTGTATTTCCTCTTGTCTAACCGCCATTACATGTTTGGGGGCTTCCTATGTTCTTTGGGGATCTGCTCCGGGGCAGATAGCTTTCCTCTTTCTATCTTTAGGTGTAGTTAGCCTCTCAGGCTGTGACGAGGCGTCTAGGACCAACGTAGGAACGCTCTACGGCTGCCTTTAGTTGTGGTGGTTAGTCAGGGTACTGCAATCCAGTAGATTCCAACCTCTCTGGTGTATTGCCGTTTTTGCCTGCTCTCCTCAGCTACCAAAACATAACAGTATCACCGGCAACCATGATGGGGGGAAACCTCCCTTATATCCAGCCAGTCCGTGATTCCTGATTGCCAATCCTCATTGAATGGCTCAGTACTGTTTGTAACCACCAGAGGGAGCTTCTGCTCAGAATTCATTTCTAAAGCATTCATAACAGTAAACAAAAAACAGAAAATATCTTATCTGAGAGCAGGAGAAGAGGCAAGACTCAGCAAGCTTCCAAGCGAACCAGGAAACAACGTTGAGACAAGAACAATTGATCACCGGCAACCATGATGGGGGAAACCTCCCTTATATCCAGCCAGTCCGTGATTCCTGATTGCCAATCCTCATTGAATGGTTCAGTACTGTTTGTAACCACAAGAGGGAGCTTCTGCTCAGAATTCATTTCGAAAACATTCATAACACTTGCTCACATGAGGACCGCCCTAGGAAAGGAAGACCAAGAGTCACCTCTGCTTCTGAGGATAAGTTTATCCGAGTTACCAGACTCAGAAATCACAGGTTTACAGCAGCTCAGATTAGAGACCAGGTCAATGCCACACAGAGTCCTAGCAGCAGACACATCTCTACAACAACTTTTAAGAGGAGACTTTGTACAGTAGGCCTTCATGGTAAAATAGCTGCTAGGAAACCACTGCTAAGGACAAGCTTCAAGCAGAAGAGACTTGTTTGGGCTAAAGTACACAAGGAATAGACATTAGATCAGTGGAAATCTGTGCTTTGGTCTAATGAGTCCAAATTTGAGATCTTTGGTTCCAACCACCGTGTCTTTGTGCGACGCAGAAAAGGTGAACAGATGGACTCTACATGCCTGGTTCCCACCGTGAAGCATGGAGGAGGAGGTGTGATTTTGTGGGGATGCTTTGCTGGTGACACTGTTGGGGATTTATTCAAATTTGAAGGCATACTGAACCAGCATGGCTAACACAGCATCTTGCAGCGGCATGCTATTCCATCCGGTTTGCATTTAGTTGGACCAGCATTTATTTTTCAACAGGACAATGACCCCAAACACACCTCCAGGCTGTGTAAGGGCTATTTTACCAAGGAGAGTGATGGGGTGCTACGCCAGATGACCTGACCTCCACAGTCACCAGACCTGAACCCAATCGAGATGGTTTGGGGTGAGCTGGACCGCAGAGTGAAGGCAAAAGGGCCAACAAGTGCTAAGCATCTCTGGGAACTCCTTCAAGAGTGTTGGAAGACTATTTCCGGTGACTACCTCTTGAAGCTCATCAAGAGAATGCCAAGAGTGTGCAAAGCAGTCATCAAAGCAAAAGGTGGCAACTTTGAAGAACCTAGAATATAAGACATATTTTCAGTTGTTTCACACTTTAAGTAAATAATTACACATGTGTTAATTCATAGTTTTGATGCCTTCAGTGTGAATGTACAATTTTCATAATCATGAAAATACAGAAAAATCTTTAAATGAGAAGATGTGTCCAAACTTTTGGTCTGTACTGTATGTCACACATAATAGTTACTAAATAACATTTCCCACATGTCTACTTTACATCGGCACAATCTTGGAACCAAAATTTTTTTGTTACAAAGTTATAAGGGTTAAAAGTTGACCAACGCTTTCTCATTTTTACAACAAATAGTACAAAACCATTTTTTTAGGGACCACCTCACATTTGAAGTCACTTTGAGGGGACTATATTGCAGAAAATACCCAAAATTGACACCATTCTAAAAACTGCACCCCTCAAGGTACTCAAAACCACTTTCAAGAAGTTTATTAACCCTTCAGGTGATTCACATGAGCTGAAGCAACTTGGAAGAAAAAAATGAACATTTAACTTTTTAGTCACAAAAATGATCTTTTGCAAACAATTTTTTTATTTTAAAAAGGGTAAAAGGAGAAAACGGACTAAAAAGGTGTTGTGCAATTTGTCCTGAGTACGCCGATACCCCATATGTGGGGGAAAACCGCTATCTCTGCGCACGGCATGGCTAGGAAGGGAAGGAGCACAGTTCTTTTTCAAACCAAAATTGGCTGGAATTGAGATTGGATGCCATGTCGCGTTTGGAGAGCCCCTGATGTGCCTAAACAGTGGAAACCCCCCACAAATGACACCATTTTGGAAACTAGACCCCCTAAGGAACTTATCTAGATCTGTTGTGAGCACATTCAACCCCCAAGTGTTTTAACAAAAATGATTTTTTAGTCCCCAATTTTTGATTTTTCCCAAGGAAATTGGACCCCAAGAGTTGTTGTCCAAATTGTCCTGAGTACACTAATACCCCATATGTGGGGGGCAAATACTATTTGTGCGCACGGCAGGGCTCAGAAAGGAAGTAATGACGTTTTGGAATGCAGACTTTGATGGGTGTCATATTCAGTTTGCAGAGCCCCTAATGTGCCTAAGCAGTGGAAACCCCCCACAAGTTACCCTGTTTTGGAAACTAGACCCCATAAGGAACTTATATAGATCTGTGGTGAGCACTTTGAACCCCCAAGTACTTCACACAAGTTTATAATGCCCGGGCATGAAAATAAAAAATCCTATTTTTTTCCCACAAAATGATATTTAAGTCACCATTTTTTTATTTTACCAAGGGTAACAGGAGAAATTGGACCATAAAAGTTGTTGTCCAATTTGTCCTGAGTACGCTGATACCCCATATGTGGGAGAAAACTACTGTGTGGGCACATGTTGGGGCTCGGAATAGAAGTAGTGATGTTTAGTAATGCAGACTTTGATGGAATGGTCTGCAGGTGTCATGTCGCATTTGGAGAGCCCCTTATGTGCCGAAACAGTGGAAACCCCCCACAAGTGACCCCATATTGGAAACTAGACCCCCAAAGGAACTTTACTAGATGTGTGGTGAGCACTTTAAACCCCCAAGTGCTTCACAGAAGTTTATAACGCCCGGGGTGAAAATAAAAAAATCTTATTTTTTCCACAAACATGATCTTTTAGTCCACAGTATTTATTTTCCCAAGAGTAATAGGAGAAATAGGACCCCAAAATTTGTTCAATTTGTCCTGAGTGCGCTGATACCCTATATGTGGGAGAAAACTACTGTATGGGCACACGTCGGGGCTCGGAATGGAAGTAGTGACGTTTTGCATTGCAGACTTTGATGGAATAGTCTGCGGGCATCATGTCGTGTTTGGAGAGCATCTGATGTAACTACAATGTGGAAACCCCGCACAAATGACCCCATTTTGGAAACTAGAACCCCAAAGGAACTTATCTAGATGTGTGGTGAGAACTTTGAACCCCCAAGTACTTCACAGAAGTTTATAACGTAGAGCCATAAAAATAAAAAATCATATTTTTTTCCACAAAAATATTTTTGCCCCCAATTTTTTATTTTCCCAAGTGTAACAGAAGAAATTGGAACCCAAGAGTTATTGTGCAATTTGTCCTGAGTACGCTGATACCCCATATGTGGGGGTAAACTACTGTTTGGAGCGCATGGCAGAGCTAAGAAGGGAAGGTGTTGTGAATATGCTGGAGGCGGCTTCTGAGCTGGGGCTCCCTCCGGTGGTTGCTGAGGGTAATGAACTGATTACTGAATGGCCTTCAGCTGGCGCTGAATGGTAGGATATAAGTGGCCTGAGTTCCCAGCAGCCTTGCCGGTTATCAATTGTTCCTTCTGGTCTTGCTTGAGGCACTGCTAATTTCCTGCTCTCCTTCAGATAAGTGTTTGCTTTTTTTTTCCTCTGTTTGATTTTCTTTGCTGGTTTGCTGCTTGCAGTGGACTGCAGCCTGTCCCCTTTTGGGGGTCTGGCGCTGCAATTGTGCTCCGTTTGTGTCTGCACTTTTGCTTTGCTCCTTAGTTACTTTTAATTTGCTGAATAGCGTTTTGTTACACCAGAGATCTGATTTAGGTGGATGAGATCGTGTGATCTCAGGTTTTTTGGCAATCAGAAGTGTTGGTATTTTTGTTAAGGTTTTGTTGGATTGCAGTCAGAATTCTTTCCTGTACTTTTCTGTCTAGACAGATTGGGCCCCAGCGTTTGCTCATTCTATTTTCTGTCTGTGTCCGTGCTTTCTTCTTGTCTAACCGCCATTACATGTTTGGGGGCTTCCTATTTTCTTTGGGGATCTGCTCCGGGGCAGATAGCTTTCATCTTTCTGCCTTTAGGTGTAGTTATCTCTCAGGCTGTGACGAGGCGTCTAGGATCACCGTAGAAAAAAATCTCCAGCGCAAAAATGAATAAAAATTCAAATTTTTATTAGATAAAATTAAAATCCATCTTGATAGAAAAAAGACATATACAGGTGGGGTCCCTGGTGGTCTGAAACCGACGCGTTTCGACCTAGCAGGTCTTATTCATGGTTTACACAATGCCCTATACTGCAGACTTAAATACGATATAGACATGTGGAACACAGGTGAACATAACACAAATTGGTAACACAACGTAACACCCTGAGAAATTAACCCCTTATAGGAAAAAAAAAAAAAGATAGGACAGAATATAAAAACTATATAATGATACACAAAACCGCAAATATAAACATATATAACATATACTTATAAATAATTTGCCAGATAAAAAAATATTTGAAAGAAACCAGAATTAATTAGGACTAACGAAAAATCATGAAAAAAAAAAAAATTCCAAAAAACCTGAATATACCTGGAAAAAATATATTAATCTAATTGCAATATTAAATCTAACCGTTTGTTCAAGCCTAATGGTACTCGTGTATTAAGTTTGAAGATCCAAAATGATTCACGATTTAATAATTTTTTCCTGAAATCTCCTCCTCTGGTGGATTTGAAAACCTTCTCTATTGCTGTAACTATAAGGTAAGGCTGTTAGTATTGCCAGCATGAATTAATTTGCAGTGACTAGACACTAGGGTTGAGCATTCCGATACTGCAAATATCGGGTATCGGCCGATATTAGCTGTATCGGAATTCCGATTCCGAGTTCCGATATTTTCGTCATATCGGATACCGGAATCGGGATGTCACTGTCACTGTCAGTGTCCGTCGGTCGGGTCTGTCAGGAGTCAGCGGCACTTACCTGGCAGAAGATCTCCGGCGGTCACGTCCTGGACTGCTTGATGGCCGCAATCTTCTTTCCCCGGCGGTCACATGCAGTATCTCGCGATAACTAGTGACTGCTGGGTAATCCCGGCCGTAAAGCAGTCAGTCCGATGACGTCACCGCCGGGGAAGCAGGTAATCAGCTGTGCTGCGTTGCGATGACAGGCTCTGCCTGTCATTGCGATGTAGCAGAGTTGGATCGTCGTGGGACTGTCGTTATGGACTGCGTCGGACAGGTGGTATAATGTTGGTTTGTTTTTTTTATTTTTTTACAGGAGATCGATGGCGTCGCAGGAATGAGAGAGTAATAAAAAAAATGAAAACTGTGTTGTCTCTTTTATTTCATTAAAATACTTTTTCTTGCTGTGTTTTTTTTTTACACATTTAATAACTTTGGGATTAATAATGGATCGGTGTCTTATTGACACCTCTCCATTATTAACCGGGCTTATTGTCACCGTGCAATCAACGGTGACATTAACCCCTTATTACCCCACTTGCCACCGCTACAGGGCAAGTGGGAAGAGCCGGGTAAAGTGCCACAATTGGCACATCTTTTGATGCGCCAAATGTGGGGCTGCTGTAGCCTGGTATTATCAGGCTGTTGAGGGCCAAAATCCATGGGCCTTGACAGTCTTTTAATACCAGGCCGCAGCAGTCTGCATTTTACTTGGCTGGTTAACAAAAATAGGGGGACCCCTACGCCGTTTTTTTTTCTAGGGGATCCCCTATTTTTGTTAACCAGCCAAGCTAAGCAGACTGCTGTTGCCTGGTATTATCAGGCTGGCAAGGTCCATGGATATTGGATCCTTACCAGCCTGAAAAACCAGGCCTCAGCGGTCTGCTTCATCTGGCTGGTTAACAAAAATAGGGGGGACCCCACGCCAATTTTTTTCGAGGGGATCCCCTATTTTTGTTAATCAGCCAAGATATGCAGACTGCTGTGGCCTGGTATTATCAGGCTGGCAAGGTCCATGGATCTTGGCTCCTTAACAGCCTGAAAATCCAGGCCTCAGCGGTCTGCTTCATCTGGCTGGTTAACAAAAATAGGGGGGACCCCACGCCAATTTTTTTCGAGGGGATCCCCTATTTTTGTTAATCAGCCAAGATATGCAGACTGCTGTGGCCTGGTATTATCAGGCTGGCAAGGTCCATGGATCTTGGCTCCTTAACAGCCTGAAATCCAGGCCTCAGCGGTCTGCTTCATCTGGCTGGTTAACAAAAATAGGGGGGACCCCACGCCATTTTTTTTTCGAAGGGAACCCCTATTTTTGTTAATCAGTTCCCTCTGACGTCACTGATTGTGTCCCTGGCTGACCTGAAGTGAAAGTGGAAAGCAATCAATTAAGCTTTCCACTTAAGGGCCCATCTCACATAGCGATATCGCTACCGAGATCGCTGCTGAGTCACTAGTTTTGTGACGCAGCAGCGAGCTCACCAGCGATATCACTGTGTGTGACATTCAGCGACGATCAGCCCCCCTGCCGGGTATCGCTGATCGTCGCTGAAATGTCAGGACCTTTTTTTGATCGCTGGTTTCCCGCTGACAGGCACACATCGCTGCGTGTGACAGGCGGGAGACCAGCGATCCGCTGGTAACCAAGGTACACAGCGGGTTTCCAGGCGCGGGGCTGTGCCTAGAAACCCGCTGTGTACCTTGGATACCAGCGCCCTGATGCAGGGAGCTGGTATCCAAGGTACACAGCGGGTTTCCAAGCGCTGCGCGGTGCCTGGAAACCCGCTGTGTACCTTGGTTACCAGCGGATCGCTGGTCTCCCGCCTGTCACACGCAGCGATGCGTGCCTGTCAGCGGGAGACCAGCGATCAAAAAAAGGTCCTGACATTTCTGCGACGATCAGCGATACCCGGCAGGGGGGCTGATCGTCGCTGAATGTCACACACAGCGATATCGCTGGTGAGCTCGCTGCTGCGTCACAAAACTAGTGACTCAGCAGCGATCTCGGTAGCGATATCGCTATGTGAGACGGGCCCTTAAGCGATGTTACCCGCAGTGTCGCTGTCCCAGATCGCTGCCTGAGCTGCCTGTTTGGCAGCTCAGCAGCGATCATGCAGCGATACACCAGCGATCCTGACAAGTGCATATCGTTGTCGGGATCGCTGGTGTATCGTTATGTGACACCCAGCCTTTACTCTCCTGTCAGGCAGGAGAGGAACTCATTCATTTGGGGTTTACTGTGAGGCTGCAGCATTAGCTGCGGTCCCTGCAGTAAACATTAACCCTTTCTGAAGGATTACACCGTGGGACCTGACTGTGCATGGGATAGGTAAGAATAATTTTGCTTTTTTATTTTATTTTTATTACAGGAAATGGTTTTTGCAGTAAAATAAAAGATGGTCAAAAACATGTGTCTTTATTTCATTAAAATGATTTTTAATTAAAGTGTGTGTGTTTTATTTTTATTTCATGCAATAGGATTAATAATTGATAGTTGTCTAATTGACAGCTCTCAATTATTAACCTGGCTTAAGGTCACCTTTCAATAGCAAGGTGGCTATAACCCCATATTAACCCATTCGCCACCGCTACAGGGCAATGGGAATAGACGGGCAAAGTGCCAGAAAGGGCGAATCTAATTATAGATTTGTCTTTCCTGGGGTGTCTGGGGGCAGATGTTAGTAGCCGGGGGGGCAAAAATAATGGTCCCTCTCTGGGCTATTATTATCTGCCCCCACTCACTGGCTTTGTCCGTCTGGTTGCGAAAATAGGGGGGAGCCCACGCATTTTTTTTCAGCAATTTTACACCTCATATATATATATATACATGTCATTGAATTTGTGACACATATATATATATATTTATATTTGTAGTTCATACACTTCTACATAGTATAATAGCCGCTAATTCAATTGCCGGCTTTTGTGAAAATGCAGAACCCGACATGAAATGACACTTGGTGTACATAGGGTTAACCATGTCTTTTCATGTCCTTTGCTATCTAATTTGCACAAACAATTAAATCAATCTATGTGTGCAAAATTTCACACCTGTAGGGGTTAATTAAAGGTGTAAATTCGTAGCAAAAAAGTCCTTTTCTTTTACAACGAATTTACACCTTTAATTAACCCCTACAGGTGTGAAATTTTGCACACATAGACTGATTTAATTGTTTGTGCAAATTAGATAGCAAAGGACATGAAAAGACATGGTTAACCCTATGTACACCAAGTGTCATTTCATGTCGGGTGCT
Source organism: Oophaga sylvatica (assembly GCA_033576555.1). Taxonomy (NCBI): domain Eukaryota; kingdom Metazoa; phylum Chordata; class Amphibia; order Anura; family Dendrobatidae; genus Oophaga; species Oophaga sylvatica. The sequence goes on along the minus strand of JARQOD010001831.1, from coordinate 7,945 downwards.
TCTGTCTTTTCACTGAAGCCGGCTTTACCCGGCAATTGAATCAGAGTATATTTTACTATGTAGAAGTGTATAAACTATACATATATGTATATATATATGTCACAATGACATGTATATATATATATATGTATGCTATGTGTGTATATTTAGTGTTTACAAGGAAAGAATGGGGTTTTTTTAGTTGCGATATTTTGTTCCCATAGACTTACATGGGACTTCCGGTATCGGTATCGGGTATCGCCGATATTTTAGTGATATCGGCGATACCATTCCGATTCCGATACTTTAGGATATCGGAAAGTATCGCTCAACTCTACTAGACACTGCTGATATATTGTAACTATTTTCATTAGTGGCTTCTGATAAATGTTTCCTAATCCTTTTCTTAAGAGATCCAATTGTGCAGCCTACATATTGCAATTTGCATGAAACACATTCTATCACATAAATTACACCTTCCGAGTTACAATTTAAATAAGACTGGATGGGGTACGATATGTTAGTAACAGCAGATATAAATCTAGTGGTTTTTTGCACATAATTACAGACTTTATAAGGATGATGTCCACATTTATAAAAACCTTTGTATGTCAGCCAAGTACTTTTTTTAGCACACCGTTCACTGCTTGTAAAAAGGCTAGGAGATAAAATATCCCCAAGAGAATGTGCTTTTTTGGCCACATATCGAATCTGGCTGTTGTTCAGAATGGAAGCGAGTTTAATATCACGTCTGAAGATTTCTCGGACACTTCATTTAATACAAGACGTTCTAATGATATACGTCCAGACAGAAATGTTTCTAACAATGCGAACCTTTCAAAAAACGAAGGAGAAGAGCGGGAGGAAGCATAAGAACAAGAAACTATCATTTCAGACACAGGAGGAGATACTAAAATGTCCAGTTGTGAATCTTTCTAGTTACAATTTATCGGAGGCTCATCTTAGTCTTCTCAGCAAAGGCTTAGGATTTAGCCCAGTGAAATAATTTGACATCTATCGGACTCTTCTGGACGTTAACAAATTGGCCAGAAATCTGACATTGAAATGTCATTTTGAATATCAGCCTAATTCCTCTGACAATCTGTTAACCTCTGAATCTGTGACTACTCCACATGAGGTTTTTCCCTTTGGTAATTTTTCTTTTGATGATCTTAGGGGCTATTCCACACTAAGAGATTTGCAATCTAATTCTGTACCTAAAGATTCTACCTTGAATGATTTTTTTCATATGTCTAATCCATTATTCTACCCAATACAGTCTAGACCCTCTGTTCTGGATACTTTCCAGGAACTAATAGAGAAAGATTTAGTACAACTTGATCAATCTACGAATACTGTATGTGACAATTTAACTGCAGAGGAAAGATTAGCTATGAAAGATCTTAATGACAATGCTGATATTCTAGTGAGACAAGCAGATAAAGGGGAGGAGTTGTCATTCTAAACGCAGGACTTTATCATTCAGAAAATCTGCGCATACTAAATGCTTCTGCTACGTATATGCGTCTTCCTGGGGATCCAACTTTAAAATTTCAAAGTCTATTATCTAAATTGTTGAATGATGGTCTAGCGATGGGGGCTATTTCACAAAAAAATTTTGATTATATATATGTAAAATATCCAGTAATCCCCATTTATCACGCATTCCCCAAAATACACAAGAATATGTTTCCCCCTCCATTCAGAGCGATAATTTCCGGCATTGGCTCTCTTACAGAGAAATTAGGAGAGTGGGTAGATCATTATTTGCAGCCCCTAGTGATTAATCTTCAAGGATATATTAGAGACACCAAAATGATTATTTCAGCATTAGATGGTTATGACTGGTCATCAGAATATTTATGGATCACCTGTGATGTTGTGGGTTTATATCCCTCCATACCCCATCGTATTATTCTATCTAGTATACAATATTTTTTGGAGAGATATAGCACATATAAACAAGAGATACAAACATTTATTATCGATGCAGTCTCATTTCTCCTTACCCACAATTATTTTTCTTTTGATGGATTTTTCTTTCTACAACAACAAGGTGTTAGTATGGGAGGTAAATGTTCCCCAGCTTTGGCTAACATCACAGTGGCAGTATGGGAGGAGAAATATATTTTTTGCGATAATAATCCTTTCTCTCATAATATACTATTATATGGCCGCTATATTGATGACCTGATCCTCATTTGGAAAGGAGACACCACAGCAATCGCTGATTTTGTCAATTACATTAATGGGAATGATTTCAATTTATTATTCACAGTCACTACATCAAAATCATCTGTTAATTATCTGGATGTTACCTTGTCTGTCAATTCTGATACTCAGAAAGTCTCCATTTCTCCTTATAGAAAACCTACAGATACTAATTCGATTTTACAAGCTGGTTCTTGTCATCCGAAACATGTAATTAAAAATATACCATTGGGGGAATTGATAAGATTGAAAAGAAATTGCAGTTCACCCACAATTTTCCAGAAAGAAGCAGATCATGTGCTTCTGAGACTCAGGGACAGAAGATATGCTAATTGGATGTTAACAAAAGCTAATAATATAGTGGGACAAATTGAAAGAAACAATCTTTTGCAGGAACCTTTACCAAATTCTATGCTGACAGGGAATTCAGTTAGCAGAAAAAATACCAACAAAATAAATAAAAAATGCAAAAGCGCTATCCAAAATACCAGTGACCGCTGCATAATTAATTTTTCTACAACATACAGTCCACAATATAATAAAATTGTTGATATTGTGAAAAAATATGTTCCTATACTTCACAATGATATTAAACTCGCTTCCATTCTGAACAAAGCCAGATTCGATATGTGGCCAAAAAAGCACATTCTCTTGGGGATATTTTATCTCCTAGCCTTTTAACAAGCAGTGAACGGTGTGCTAAAAAAAGTACTTGGCTGACATACAAAAGTTTTTATAAATGTGGACATCATCCTTGTAAAGTCTGTAATTATGTGCAAAAAACCTCTAGATTTATATCTGCTGTTACTAACATATCATACCCCATCCAGTCTTATTTAAATTGTAACTCGGAAGGTGTAATTTATGTGATAGAATGTGTTTCATGCAAATTGCAATATGTAGGCTGCACAATTGGATCTCTTAAGAAAAGGATTAGGAAACATTTATCAGAAGCCACTAATGAAAATAGTTACAATATATCAGCAGTGTCTAGTCACTGCAAATTAATTCATGCTGGCAATACTAACAGCCTTATAGTTACAGCAATAGAGAAGGTTTTCAAATCCACCAGAGGAGGAGATTTCAGGAAAAAATTATTAAATCGTGAATCATTTTGGATCTTCAAACTTAATACACGAGTAACATTAGGCTTGAACAAACAGTTAGATTTAATATTGCAATTAGATTAATATATTTTTTCCAGGTATATTCAGGTTTTTTGGAATTTTTTTTTTTTTTTCAGGATTTTTCGTTAGTCCTAATTAATTCTGGTTTCTTTCAAATATTTTTTCATCTGGCAAATTATTTATAAGTATATGTTATATATGGTTATATTTGCGGTTTTGTGTATCATTATATAGTTTTTATATTCTGTCCTATCTTTTTTTTTTCCTATAAGGGGTTAATTTCTCAAGATGTTACGTTGTGTTACCAATTTGTGTTATGTTCACCTGTGTTTTACATGTCTATATCGTATTTAAGTCTGCAGTATAGGGCATTGTGTAAACCATGAATAAGACCTGCTAGGTCGAAACGCGTCGGTTTCAGACCACCAGGGACCCCACCTGTATATGTCTTTTTTCTATCAAGATGGATTTTAATTTTATCTAATAAAAATTGAATTTTTATTCATTTTTGCGCTGGAGATTTGTTTCTACATGTTTTGCTGCAGCCAACGCCTCTAATCAAGGTGACTCCGTGCGCATGAGGATTCTGGACTACTGCTGAGTGTGAAAATCTTCTGGACTACTGCTGAGACTGGTGAGCTGACTATTTTCCTGCTACCCCCCTTTTCCTTGCCTACATAGGATCACCGTAGGAACGCTCCATGGCTACTTCTAGTTGTGTGGTTAGTTCAGGTTACTGCAATCCAATAGGTTCCAGCCTCTCTGGTGTATTACCGCTTTTGCTACTTATTACTATTTTCCCCTTTTGTGAGTACCATACAATTTTCAGTTTTTGGGCCGGTTATACTGTTATGTACCCTTTTGTGAGTACCATACAATTTTCAGCTTTTGGGCCGGTTATACTGTTATGTTTTGGTAACTGAGGAGAAATAGCAAAAAATAGCAAAAGCGGTAATACACCAGAGAGGCTGGAACCTATTGGATTGCAGTAACCTGAACTAACCACACAACTAGAATTAGCCGTGGAGCGTTCCTACGGTGATCCTAGACGCCTCGTCACAGCCTGAGAGATAACTACACCTAAAGGCAGAAAGATGAAAGCTATCTGCCCCGGAGCAGATCCCCAAAGAAAATAGGAAGCCCCCAAACATGTAATGGCGGTTAGACAAGAAGAAAGCATGGACACAGACAGAAAATAGAAGATACAAAAATCCCAACCAGGAATAAATATAATTAACTCTGTAAATACAGTAAACTACACATATAAGCCCTATATGCTGAAAAAACAAGCAAAGGGTCCAGAGTTTCAAGTATAACAATAATTTTAATAGATAATTGTACACAATGACAAAAAATTATGGAGTAACCACATACCAAGCAGGAAGAAATGGGGAAAAGGGGAAAAAATTCTTTAACCACAAAAAGAAGTTACATAGTGTAAATAACCAAAATAACAAAAACTCAATTATAAGAACACATAGAATATAAGACATGAACTGAAGCTCAGAAAACAAAAAATTATATTAATAATTATATAATAATTTAGAGTCTAAGTAATGTGTTAGATAAATAAGAATAACTATAACTGAGGTTACCTAAAGTTGTATAGAGGGTTAATTACAAAGGTGTTTCAATGCAGCTGAGCTCAGAAAGTCCATGAACACCCATAGTGTGTTAAATCAGTGCCATAATTATGTAAATAGATATCTCTTGAACGTATAAAGTGCATCTGTGTCAGCAGCTCAGTACAAATCATAGGAGTCAATAGTGCCTCATATGCAACATAATACAATAAAGTGCCAGTGCCTAAAAAGGTAACTACAAGAAGTTGACATATGTTCCGTTACAGGATTATCAAAAAGAACTTATTGAGATCCTGACAGAAGCTTTTACACTAGGACTTATTACAAAGAAATTTCTTGAAGCCATTGAAGCCTTGAAACCCAAATTGCCGACATTTTATTTATTACCAAAACTGCACAAGCACCTTAGTGATCCACCGGGACGTCCCATAGTTTCCGGTAATGAGGGACTAAATGAAATAATATGTAAATTTATTGACTTCCATTTGAAACCCATAGTTACAACCTTACCCTCCATGTATTAGATACGACGGCGGCTTTGAAACAATTGGATCAGCTTCATCTGGAAGACAATATGGTTCTCGTCACAGCAGACGTTGAATCTCTTTAAACATCCATACGACATGCTCAGGGAATGGCGGCAGTATCCTGGTTTTTAAATAATAGCAATTTGGAGAGTAATTTGGTGAGGTTTATTTTATCCTTGTTGGAATTTATTTTAACTCATAATTGCTTTACGTTAAAGGACCAGGTTTTCCTCCAAACACAAGGTAAAGCCATGGGGGCAGCCTGTGCCCCCTCTTATGCTAATTTATTTTTAGGCTTTTGGGAACGGGACATTCTCCAATGTTCTTCTTTGGTGGGCATTGAAAAAGTACAAAATTGGCTAAGGTATATAAATGATATTATTTTCGTATGGGAAGGTAAGTTGATGAGCTGAATAATCTAATGACCAAATTAAATGATAATGATTTAAACATTCATCTAACTTATACTTTTGGACGTAAGGTGACCTTCCTTGACATTGACATCACTGTCAATGATGATGGAACAGTCTCAACCACTATCTTCAGAAAACCAATGGCAACCAACTCCATTCTTCATGCCAAATCCTCTCACCTACCGTCCACTATAAAATCTATCCCTGTCACCCAATATTTGAGGGCCAAAAGGATTTGTTCTACGGAACAGGCCTTTCAGGAACAAGCAGATGATCTATACTCTAGATTTCATGACAGAGGTTATGGACATAGATCTATCAGGCATGCTTACAATAGAGCTCAAAATGTAACTAGAAATCAGCTGTTGTATTCCAAGAAAGAGAAAAAAACTTTGGAGACCTCTAATGTTAGGTTTATCACACCATTCAATAGTCAATGGAATGATCTGACTAAAATCATACATAACCGATGGAATGTATTGTTGACGGATCCCATCTTGAAAAGAACATTGACCTCCAAACCACTGATCACGGCAAAGAGAGCCAAACATCTATCAGATCTACTTGTGAGAAGTCATTATGGTCCTAAGAAACAAACTCAAAATAGTGTATTTGGGGAGGTTCAGGGCTTTTATCCTTGTAAAAAATGCAAAGCTTGTGCCAATACTGTCAAGAGCAAACAATTTTCTAATTCCGATGGCACAAGATCTTTCTCAATCAGGAGATACCTTACTTGTTCCTCCCAGGGAGTCATTTATCTTGCACGATGCCCTGCAACCTAATATACATTGGTATGACGACAAGGGAACTCCGCATAAGAATACGTGAACATGTGCGTGATATAGAGAAGTCTAAAGAAGTCAATGAGGGTGAACAACTTAAGACCCTCCCAAGACACTTCAAAGCAGTTCACAATTCTGATGCACATGGCCTTCAAATCATGGCCATTGATCAGGTAACCTTGGGTATTAGGGGTGGCAATTTATTTAGAGTGTTATCCCAGGTGGAGAGCCATTGGATTTATCGGCTCAATACTTTGGTACCCTCTGGTTTGAATGAAAGTCATGGCTTTGGGTCCTTTTTATAACTTAGTATTTATGAGGCATATATTACTTTGGATTTTTAATGATATTTATATTGACAATATTTTAATATTAGTTTTTCTGTGTTCTTGTATCTTGCGTAGTGCTATTGTTAGGTTTTAATTTCATTTTTTATCATTATTACAGTTTGATACTTACCTTTTTGGCCTTCTTATACATGATGGATGTGTTTTCGGTTGGAATGTGGAGAAGTTTGTTGAAGATCTTGGATCTGATTTATCCTCGAGAATTTGACCTTATTTTGTCTAAAAGAAGATGGACATTTGATCAAATTAATAGTTTTATATTGGTTTAATATTCTATTACACCCCAACCATTGGATTTTTCTCTTTTTGAGAATAATCTTTATTTTCTATTTTTTTTGCTTATTTATTTATTTTTTTTTTTTTTCACAAATTATTTTTATTTTTTATTTCAGTTTATTTTATTTTATTTTCTTATGCCTGATGCACATTATTATTGGATTAAAATTAACTATTTTATATTTATTAGTATTCTAATATATTTTAGTATATCATTTTTAATGTCACTAGTTCACAGTATTGATATATTTCTATTTTATTATATATTGGTATTCAGCATACAGTTTTTGTATTATATAATGAATTCTTTCTATTAGAATATTTATCTTGATACACTGGTACTTATTCACATATATACTGCAATTATAATATGTTTATGCGCTAATATATTTCACTTCTTTCTCTCTGCACTGCACTTTTATTATTATATTTAACTCTATTAGTATCAGGCAATGGTTGGGGCTTCTTGTATCTCTGAGGATGATTGCCTCCGTTTTGTCTTCCATTTTGTACACTTCTCCTACTGAGATTACTCATGCTGTCATCTAAGGCTAGTGCGCATGCTCGGTTTCCGCCGCATCAGGAGCTTCCGAGGCGCTCACATGACTCGCACGTAATACCCTGCTGCTAAGCAGCAGTGGATCGCTTGCGCCTCATGAGCACTAAAGGAAGTTTCCCATATGATGTGGCGGCATCTGCG